>MU968474.1:135781-325262 GCA_034641835.2 Pinus albicaulis
GCTCTTTTCTTGTAGTCATTTCTCTTCTTTCTCTTGAATATGGTGAAAGATTCTTAGTTGCCTTTCATCCCTTCAAGATCATCCCATCCACTTTAAATTTCAAGGATTGTTCTCTGTCTAGCTATCTTGCCCTGTAATACCATCTTGTGCGTAGAATAGAAATCCAGTAAAGCCATCCTTTGACTCCATAGCCCAATGGACTGAAAGCCCTCAACCTTGCCCTTAGTTTGTGGATTCCACCATTTTCCCAAAACAAAATTTGAATCTATAACTAGCCTAAAACCATTCAAGAACAAAGATAAATCATAAAGAGAGAGCCCTCTCTGGATGCAGATTGGCTAGATTCTGCATCTAAAAGGTTGGTTTGTGGTTACCTCGGGTATACTTTCCTCTTACACAACTTCTAGGAAAACCCGAGTGATAACATAGTGGCGACCATACTGGGGATCTGAATCATTTCACTGTTATTATTGTTTGATTTATAAGCTATAGACAGAGTCTGAAGATCAGCCAGGTAGCCTTTGAAATTGCTTTTGCTCTGCAATTGCAAAAGTAAATAAATGCTGCTTCAGTCTATCTCTGATTTAGCTTACATATTGAATCTTAGTTTCAAATTTTTCAATCAGACTCTCTAGTTTAAACAGATCTTTGAGGAAATCTTAATCACATATCATTATTTCTTGAAGAATTTGTAGAAGTTGTATTTATTTTTCAATTAAAATCCAAAATCCAAAAACACATAGTCTAAGAAAACTGGCTTCAGAAAGGATTCAACATACTAGGTCAAACCCTGACCCCAATCCACCACCAATATTTGAAAATCCAAATCTGATTCTTAGGATTCTTAGAAGACAAGGAAGTCAAGAAAGTTCTGAAAGAGGAAGTCAGGAGAGTACAGGAAGTTCTAGACCACTTTCTAGATCTGCATCTTGTCCTATGAAAATTATATATATTGATGACATTCCTTTTGATGCACGATTTGAAACATCTTTGTTTGTGAATTTTTCTGAAACTGAATTATCTAGACTGGTTCCAGATCCTTTGTTCTTTGAGGATTTGCAATACAGATTTGTTTCACATCATCTTGACAGAGAATTGCATAACTCCATTCAGTCTGAGCAAACCTTTGAAGAAAGATCAAACATTTCTGTGATTACTGAAGCATCTCCAAGCTCAGCCACTTTTTCTCAAACTTTTCAAACACCTGTTAGACCTCCATCTCCTCCTATTAGACCTCCATCTCCTCCTGTTAGACCATCAACTCCTGTCACTCCACTTTATCTTCCAATGGCTAATCGATATGCCCCTTTACAGTTACCAGCTAACCCTCCAACTTTACCTCAGGACTACCAAAGTAAGATCACACCTTTTGACGGATCAGGTACCTACACAGCTCAACAACACACCAAAAGGATGACAGATTACTTTGAGTTTATGAGATTGATACTGATAATATCCGTATGAGAATTTTCGTACAGAGTCTTACTGGAGAAGTTAGAACTTGGTTTAGGGCTCTTAACCCGAACAATATTGCTGATTTAGAAGCATTGTATAGGGAATTTCTGAACAGATGGGAGAAAAAGAAGGATCCTCTCCAGAGCCTATCAGAATTTGAAAAATTAAGAAGAAGCCCAAACGAAACCGTACAAGATTACATCATAAGATTCAATGAATCATATAATGCAGTTCCTCAAAACCTAAGACCCCCACCTAACAACGTGTTGGTCAAATTTCCAGATGGTTTTGACTCCGATATAGCTTATTCCCTTAGGGAAAGAGCTCCACAAACACTAGAGGAAATGCAAAGCATAGTGGTGAGTGTAGAAGCAAATCTAATAGAGAAACGGGCCAGAGCTAGGGCAGAGAGAAGAATGCCTATGAATGAAGAACCTTCAGCTTTTGAAAAGAAGCTGGATGTAATCATTAAAGGTATGGAAATATTAGGAGACAGAGTGGAAACCATTGAAAGAAAGTCTTCTACTGACAATCAGAATGTTGCAAGAAACCCGAACTTTAGGAGAAATCTGAATCAGAATAGTGGGAAAAATGTTCCTGATCAGAACATTAGGCCACCCTTTCAAGAAAACTTTGTTGAAGGCTCAACTTCTGAAGAACCTACAGAAGATGTAGAAATAAACAATGTAACATATGACAAAGAGGAACCAGAGGTTTTATTATCCCAGGATGATCAAGAGAACCACATTCTTGAAACATTCCAAACCCATGCAGGAGAGACTTTTGATTTCAAGGAAGGCTATGACACAGCAATCTATGAAGTCCATAAACAGTATAATTTGAGAAGTAGACGGATTGAGGTACCAGAAAATACCAAACAGAAAACTACAAAACAAAATGTCAAAGGTAAACAAAATATTCCCCCTGTACAAAACATTCCCCAAGTACAAATTTTGTCTAGAATAACTTCCAGTTCTTCAAATCCAATAATTGAAGATGTCTCTGACAACCAACCAAACAACAAACAGCAGTCTAATACATCTCCTCCAGAAGGAAATGTAGAAGACACAGTAGAAGTCAGTCCAGAAACATCTTCAAAACAAAACTTTATTCATGAAAAAGAGAAAAACATTAAAGACCCAAAAAACAGAGAGAACTCAACTGTGCAAAACACCAAAACTAAAACAGAAAAACCTTTCAATCTAGAGGCTGAAATAGGCAAACTCAAGATAGCTGTTCCTTTATCAGAATTGGCTAAACATGATGTCTATAGGAGTCAGATAACCAAGTCCCTAAACATTAACATTACTGGATTGGATGATTCAGTAAACATTCTTGATGATCAACCCAAACTTCTTTTTGGCCCAGAGGTTAATGGCAAACCAGAAAGTGGAGGAACCCCTCCGTTTTATGTAAGCATGAATGTTCATGATAAGATACTCCACAATGCAATGCTTGATTCTGGAGCATCTCACAATTTGATGCCAAAAGCAGTAATGGAAAGATTGAATCTAGATATTACCAGACCGTACAAAGATTTGTTTTCATTCGATTCCAGTCAGGTAAAATGTTTAGGTTTAATTAAAGATCTATGTGTTACTTTGGTACAATACCCTGCTAAGTCTGTTTTAATGGACATAGTAGTTGCCGATATTCCACCTAAATATGGTATGTTATTGTCTAGATCTTGGGGTGCTAAACTTGGAGGATCTATTCAACTAGACATGTCATATGCAACTATTTCAGTATTTGGTCAGCCTAAAAGATTATATAGAGAAACCTTAATGAAGTACTTGGTCAGTAGCCATGAGAAGCCTGAAAACTTCCCTGTTTACTCTGTACATTCTGACATGGATTCTTTTATTTTATACAATGCTGAGTCAGATCTTCCTACTGATATAGAAGCTCCAGAATTGGAAACCATAAACAAAACCACTGTTAAAATTGAAGAAATCTCTGAAAACAAAGAAACACTAGATGATCAAGAAAAGCCCGAAGAAACTAAACAACTAGCTCCTATCAAGAAACACTTTAAAACAATTGATGAAGATTATGAACATGAAATTCTATGGCATTTAGATTTTGATGGCTCAGTAAACAGACTAGGGGCAGGAGCTGGGATTTGGTTACACAATGTAGAGAAAAATCATGCAGAGGGTCATGCTTATAGGTTGAATTTCAAATGCACTAACAACATGGCAGAGTATGAAGCTCTTTTATTAGGGCTTAAACATGTCAAGAAGTTAGGAGGTATTAGGGTATCAATCATAAGAGACTCCGAACTAATCATCCAACAGATTAAAGGAGAATGTGCAACAAAAGATATGAGACTGAAACAATACCGAGAGACAGTTGTAGAGATTCTTAACACATTTTTACAAGCCCAACTTGCCAAGATTCCCAGGAAACAAAACTTGCATGCTCACAGTTTAGCGATGTTTGCTAGTACATGCAAGTTACCTTTCGACCCTAATCATCAGTTTTCAGCTGAAATTAGGCATAGACCTGCCATACCAGACATTCTTTTGAACTGGCAAGTATTTGTGAATAACAATCAAATCAACAACTTTTTGACACTTCAAAGTGAGTTTTCTAATTGTAATATAGATGAGGATATAACTATTGATGAATCTGATCAAAGTAAAGAACAAAAAATAGAAATTTCAAGAGAAAATGCAATTCATATGCTGCATCCAACCACATTCACTGAAAAAGACATGCAAAATTTGAAACACATGGAATCTGATGAGATCATAGAAGATGAGACAGAAATCATTAATTTAAAAGATAACCATTTGCCCAGAGGATTAACTCCTTTGGAAGATCTGTTTGACTCGAATGATATTCCATTTAGACCTAAAATGGAACCTGTAA
This sequence comes from Pinus albicaulis, assembly GCA_034641835.2. Lineage (NCBI taxonomy): Eukaryota > Viridiplantae > Streptophyta > Pinopsida > Pinales > Pinaceae > Pinus > Pinus albicaulis. The sequence goes on from MU968474.1 coordinate 140,111, forward strand.
AGGCTGATATGGAAGAATGCAACTTAGGAACCCCAGAAAATCCCAAAATGGTCAAGTTGTCCAAATCTCTTCCAACAGATCAGAAGGTTAAATATGTTGAATTATTAAAAGAATTCCAGGATGTTTTTGCCTGGAGTTATGAAGACCTCAAATCTTATGATACATCTATTATTCAACACACTATACCTTTAAAACCTGACCAAAAACCTTTTAAACAAAAGCTTAGGAGAATAAATCCTGTTTTATTACCTTCAATTGAAAAGGAAATCAAAAGGATGTTTGAAGCAGGGATTGTAGCTCCTATCAGATTCTCAGAATGGGTTTCTAACCTGGTACCAACAAGGAAAAAGACAGGAGAAATTAGACTGTGTGTCGACTTAAGAAATTTGAATAAAGTTTCTTTAAAAGACAACTATCCTCTGCCAAAAAGGGACCACATTCTGCAAAGGGTGGTAGGATCTTTGAGAATATCACTATTGGATGGATTTTCAGGGTATAACCAGATTCTGGTTCATCCTGATGATCAGGACAAAACAACATTCACTACACCATGGGGTACGTTTAAATATGTCAAAATGCCATTTGGTCTCAAGAATGCAGGAGCTACATTTCAAAGAGCAATGGATATTGCTTTTGCTAAAGAGATACATGATTTTCTGGTTATTTACTTAGATGATTTAACTGTTTTCTCTAAAAAATATCAAGAACATTTAGATCACCTAAGGCAAGTATTTATAAAGTGCAGGAAATATGGAATTTCTTTGAACCCTAAAAAGTCATTGTTTGGTTTGGAAGAAGGAAAGCTCTTGGGGCACATTATTTCTAAAGATGGCATTAGAATTGATCCAGAAAGAATTCAAGCAATTTTGCAAATACCACACCCCAGAAACATAAAAGAGTTGCAAGCATTCATAGGAAAAATTAACTTCTTGAGAAGATTTATTTCTAGTCTAGCAGAGTTACTTAGATTACTAACTAACATGTTGAGGAAAGATTCAAGCATTGAATGGACTGTAGAAGCCAAACAATCATTCGAGGAAATTAAAATGGCTTTAACAAGGACCCCAGTTTTGACCAGTCCTAAATTTGATAGAGACTTTATCATTTTTTCATTTGCTTCTGAACATACTGTTGCAGTTGTTTTACTTCAAAAAGATGACCAAGGGTGTGAAAAGCCAATAGCATTTTTTAGTAAAGCACTGAGAGATGCATCTTTAAAATACAATATTATGGAAAAGCGGGCTTTTGCATTGGTAAAAGCAATCAAAGATTTCAGAGTTTACATTTTATATTCTCATGTGGTAGCATATGTACCTAATGCAGTGGTTAAAGATATTTTGACTCAAGATGGCATAGAAGGTAAACGAGGTAAGTGGATAGCTACCATTTTGGAATATGATATTGAGATCAAGCCAACAAAACTTATAAAGGGCCAAGGTTTAGCACAACTTATGACATAAACTAATTGCCAAGCCTTAGACCTCAATGAACTGGATAACGAGCAGGAGATGGCGACTCCTCAGATCAGTCAAGCTTTCTTAGATTCACCCTGGTACTCTGATATAATTCATGTTTTACTAAACCTGCAGGCTCCTCCAGGGTTGTCCAGAACCAAAAGAAGATTTTTAAAAATGACATCTTTGAAATATTGTATTTTAGATAGCACTCTATTTTGGAAAAATCATGAAGGAATTTTGTTGAATTGTCTCTTAAAAGATGAAGATGATAAAGTGCTTAATGAATTTCATGCAGGGGATTGTGGAGGACATCTCTACTGGAAATCTACTGCAGACAAGATATTAAGGGCTGGTTTTTACTGGCCAACTTTATTCTCTGATGTTAAGAAATTTGTAACAACTTGTCATAAATGTCAAATATTTGAGGGAAAAAGAAAGTTGTTACCTTTGCCTTTAAAACCAATTTCCACAGAAAGACCCTTTCAACAATGGGGGTTAGATTTTATTGGAGAAATTCATCCCCCTTCTTCAGGGCAACATAGATGGATTTTAACTGCTACATACTATTTCACTAAATGGATTGAAGCCATCCCATGTAGACAGTCTAATGATTCTGTGATCATAGGGTTTTTAGAAACAAACATACTCTCAATATTTGGCTGTCCAGAAAAGATTATAACAGACAATGCTGCTGCATTTAAATCAAAGAAAATGATCAATTTCTGTAGTAAGTATCATATTACTCTAGGCCATTCAACAGCCTATTACCCCCAGGGTAATGGACTAGCAGAATCCTCCAATAAAAGCTTGATCAATATCATTAAAGAAATTGTTGGAGGAAAATAAAAAGAATTGGCACAAGAAACTGACCAATGCATTATGGGCAGACAGACTTACCACTAAGAAATCCATTGGGACTAGTCCATATGAGTTAGTTTATGGCATTGAAGCAAGATTCCCATCATCTTTAGGAATCCCTGTTATGAAATTACTTCAGGAGGCTCAAGTGGAGCCAAATGACATTCAAAGAAGAATTAATCAAACAATCCACCTGCAACAAACCAGGGAAGAAGTATATCAAAGATCACAAGTCTTGCAGGAAAAGCTGAAGAAAATGTTTGATAAAAGGACTAAAGCAGAGGATTTTCAATTAGGAGACAAGGTCCTAAGATGGGATTCTAGAAGAGAAGAAAAAGGGAAACATGGAAAGTTTGATTTCTTGTGGAAAGGGCCTTATATCATTCATGCCTTGCAGGGAAACACCACTTACTTTTTGAAAGATTTGGACAATTCAGAAGTTGAAGAAGGACCAGTCAATGGTCGAATGCTCAAACATTATTTTGATCCCATTTACTAGAGTGTTTCAATGTTTCTAACTTATATATAATATATTGTCTTTTTGTTTTTGTTAATGCAGTTTGGATTGGATGGTAACTTTTGGAAGTTGAAGCCCGAAGTGAAGGCCCTAAGCTTCAAGAGTTTCACTATCATATCTAAAATAAAGCTACCAGAAAGGAGGAAGTTTCATACTTTCAGTTTGAAGATATGTTGAGGCAACTGACTTGCTGTTCTTGACTTTTCACAAGGAAAAGCCATCCCCAAGTGGAGCCAGTGTTAGACTCCTATACCAATAGGTGTCATATTTCATGATTGTCTTAATTGAACTATGGAATATGTTCAAACCTTCCTTCTTGAGCAAAGGTGTTCCATATTCCTAAAAACCAAAAAATCAAAAAATTTAAAAAATGTAAAGAGGGTATACCCTAAAAGAAAGATCAAAGGGTAAAAAGAATAAATATGGTCAAAAAAGTGAAAGAAATGAACCCCAAACAAAAAATAGACCAAGGAAAGTGTGCAAATCCAAATGCCACTACTATTTCATTTTTGTAATAAAACAATTGTGTGCAGCTTGTCCAAATCTTTGCCACAATTCATGAATAAGTCAAACTGTTTAAACTTGGCTTACTCATATTTCAATTTCATGTTGTAGATTAGAGAATAAATATCTGACCAAACAGTTTGATCTTGGCAGATAAGTAGATAGGTAGAGATAATAAAAGGTGCTCAACAGTTTAATCTGAGCCCTTGGATGTGATAAGGGTAGGAATAGATAGATTTATCATGTAAAAAGAAAGAGATTGATAAGGGTTTGCAAGTCCAAATGCACCCTAATAAAGAAGAGAAAATGGTAGTGTTAAGTAGATAGGGTAGGTAGATGGTGCTGCAAAGTGTTATCTGATGAATGATGCTACTACATGTTGTTGATCCTTTACTTTCATCACAAGTACTAAAGCAGGAAATACACTGGAAAATCACAGCAAGCAAAGTCAAATTCATTAACCTCCCTCATCATTTTCCCCCTCAAGAGTTTTTCTAATTTCCCCCAAAAGTACTAAGGTATTTAGAGATCAAAGGGGCTCAAGGCATTTCCTTGACTTCTGGAGGGACCGGACCCTCGGCCTAATGATCAAAAAGACCTAAGTACTTGAGATAATCCATCATTATAATCATTCACCTTCAATTTTTTCCTAAGTAAAATCCTATTTTACTTGGGAAACTGATGCAAAATTCCATAAAATTCCTCAAAATAACTTGTTATTCTAAGTTTAAGTGTTGAAGATAAAATGTTGCAATTTACTTCACAAGTTATCACTTTCTTAGATGTACAAAAAGGTTTTGATTTTCCTTGTCCTTTGCCATATTAACATTTAACTCTATTATATTAAATCCCTAGTGAAATACCCTTTCCTAAGTATATAACTCCCTTTTTTATAAATATCCCAAAAACCCATTTATTATAATGTTTACCAAAGTATTATGTCCCCGCACATTGAAAATAAAAAACCCCGCTTTATAAACCCTTTGGTTAAATATACCTTTATAATATAAATCCCGCCCCTATGGTGAATTAATTGTATTAATTAATTCATTATATAATAAAAATATATATATAATACTTTAGACATACAATACGTATGTTTAATACCAAAAAAACATCAATAAAACTTTGCGAAAATCTTGCGCCACCTGATCCGTCCACGTGGCATTCCACCTAGTCAACCCCTCCGCAATCCCTTTTCTTACACATTCAGGATTAATTAAGTCGCCTGGACTAATTAATAACTATTTCCACCAGTTAAAAAGCCCCCGGAGCGATTAAAAACATTTAAAAATGTTTAAAAGTACGACGGGGCCCACATGAAACCTCCGCCCATCTTCCCATTGCCCCAGCCGTTGGATCAGCCTCCCGCAGATCAACGGCCAGTGTTGATCCCGCTGCCCATCCCGTGTAAGTTTTTTAACCAGCGGGGGATGGGTGGTTTTGAATAGTCAGACCATCCACGTGGCAGGAAACCTGTGGAATCGTTGCCCCTCCGTTAAAAACCATCCTCGACCAAAAGCGGTGCGGGAATACCACTTACCGCTTACCGCTTACCGCCCGACCGTGTATACGTCAGCCCATACGGCGATGACGTCATACCTCGAAAAAACAAAAATACCTTTAACTTGCGAATAAAACCATTTTTTCGTGTTTTTTCAGTTATTTTCATTATTCTGAAAGTGACAGAGCTCCCGCTGCAATTTTCAAATTTCCACTGCAATAGACCAATTTACTCCAAAAATCCGCTACGCCCGTGTTGAAGAACAGTTCCGCCATTGCCTGTTACCTGTTAGAGAACCAGTGTCCGTCAAAAAACAGGTATTTATCCTTTACGCCCCGACTGCAAGTAAAACTCAGTTTCCTTTGTTTTTTCGCTGAAAAGTGGTTAAAAAATCATCACTGAGTCCTCCCTGGAGATTTTAATCCTGTGAAATTGCTCCCCGAACCTGCAAATTGTTCCAATTTCCTCCATTTTAGAAATCCCGTCCAGTCTGTAAGAAAAAACAAAAACCTCCATTTTGAATCCACAAGAACCAAAATGGAGGTCCCAGCAGCTCTAAATATCACTCCATTGAATGCTCCTCACCGTGAATTGGACTATTTACCCCTGATAGATGAAGATTTCCAAATTAAAGACCTGCATTTTGATGAAAGTCCCCGATTGAGTTTCTTTCGCTGCAGAGACGAACGCTCAAAGGGGCAAGATCTTATAGGGTTGTGGGAATCCAATCTCCCAAGGTATCTTATTCCTTCAGTCCTAATTTTCCCCGAAATCATTCATTATTGTCATGCAAACTATGATCCCACACGGAGGGCTGTAATAGCTCCTAATCAAAGTATTCTGTTCCCCATCACACCTCAGGCTATCAATGCTATGTTACACTTTGAGACAGAACAAGAATTAGCACCATTATCTATGGAAGGATTGATTGAGAAAACCAGACAATTAACCCCAGAGAAGCTAAAATCCATGTGTCAGTATTTCATGTTACCTGAGCATCAGCCAAAAGGGTCTCCCCCCTATGGTTTTTACTATTTCAATACATTGGGAAGGCTGGTTGTAAATATAATATCCTTTGTCTTAGGATTCAACACCAGTGAATATGTGGATGAGATAACTTTGGCTTTGCTATCCATTTTTACTCCTGGGCAGCCTCCTGAGATCAAATATGATTATGCTTCCTTCATAGCCAACAAGATCCATGATCAATTCTCAAGGCTAAATACTGAAAAAGTTTTTAAGTACTCCTCAGTTATCTATCATCTCATGATCTATTATCAGTCAGACAAGTTCCCTTTCCCTGTTCAGAAACTTGATGCTAAGGGAAATCCCAGGTCTGTCATTTTTTGGTCCCCCATCATTCATTCTTCCTCTGATTCTCCCTACTCCTATTCAGAATTCATTGATCAGTTTGTTTATCCTGCAACAACATTGTTAACAGGAATTTCTCCCCCCAAACTCAGTACTAAAATTAGAAAGACCTTGCAATTGTCGAAGAGTTATAAAGTTGGGGATTGGTACTTGTACCAAAACCATACAGTCATCAGGATTTATGGATGTGAATTACATCCATTCAAATTACCCAGATATGTACCAATGAGAATTTTTGCCTTGGAATACTTTAGGCAGATGAATAATTCAGATGTGATCCATTTCTGCAATGTAAAGAAGAAATCTCAGTTAAGGATCAAAAGCCAATTAGGTCCTTTCATCTGCAATTCTAGAGAAGCTGAGAGAGAAGCAGAAAATCTATTAGAGAAAAAGTTCCAGACATCTTTCCGTTGGGTCCCTTATGACCCCTTTGGTTTCATTTGTGAAAAGAGGTTAAAGAATAAGTCATCTCCTTATGTACATCACAAGATTCCTGACTTAGAACAGTATGCAAATCAAGATGAATGGGTTAAAGGAACACTTGTTGAAGAGGAAAGTGGAGCTGACAAATTGAATAAAATTATGAAAGATGTTGAAAAGAACTTTGACCTAGAAACGTATGATCAAATGCAGGTACCCTACATTGGCACATCTTCAGCAGCCACTCTACAGCAAGCATTACAGGAAGACAGTCCATCAGTAGCAGCAGAACCCAAGGGTAAAGGAAAAGAACCTGTTGTTTAGGTCATTGAAACCTTGGTCATGGCAGAAAAACCACAAATTTCCAAAGCACCAGAACCATCTCAGGTTTCCCCCACACCAGCAATACACATCCAAGTTCCAGAAATGAAAACTCCATTAAATGTTGAAATAGGGAAGAAGAGGCTGGCTCCAGATACCACACCTTCAAAGGGGGCCTCACAGGTTTATCAAACCAAGAAACACAAATCAGATCCACCTCCAGAGGTAGAAATTATAGATGAAGTATTTGATGATGGTAGAGAAGATAGTCATCAAACTGGCACAGCAAGTGAAACAACCATAAGCCAGAAAGGGAAAGCTTTGCAAAAACAATTAAGCACTGAAGTATCTTCTTTCAGACCGCCAAAGACAGATACTGGAGACATTAAAAGAACCTTCATTAATATTAAAACAAAGAATGATCCATTGAAAATGAAGGTATATGATCAGTATATGAAGATGGCTCCTCATAATCAAGAAAGGCTAATGTCAGCGTTTGACCTTTCACAAGGTAAAATGCTAATGAGCCACTTCAAAGCAAAGGTGCCAAAACCAACTTCAGCAGCAGATTACATCAGAACAAATTTTGAAGTTTTAACAAAGGATATCCATCCCCTGGACCAGATAGAGCTACACAGACAAACTGGGGAAATGGTTTATTCTACCCTCACCAACAAGGCCATGGCAGCTTTAACGCTACAGGATTCTTTGAATAACACTACTGCACAATTGAAAATTGAGAAGGCCTCCTCACAGGCCAAGGATAATAGAATAAAGTCTTTAGAAGAGATAATCATTGGTTTGGGTCATAATCCCAAAGACATTAAAGGTATTGAGGCATTACAAAGAAGAGAGATGATATGTCAAACTCAAAATAAAATACTAAACTACAGCCCCAGCAGCCCCAACTCATGTGAGAGTTACAAGAGTGGAATCTCAGGAAGAAATGATGGAGTTGCTCCTGAATATGACTGAGCGACTAAATGAAATAGAAAAGGAATTGGAAAAAGCATTGCAGGAACAGGAAACTCTCAGGCAGACTTCAACAACAGGTACTCCAACAACAGGGCAACAGATACAGCCATCTCAAGTGAATACTTCTAGCTTGAGTTCTGAGGATTTAATAAAACAAATGGAGAGCTTGCAACTGAGGGTCACAGAACTCCAAGAAACAAAATTGCAATTAGTAAAATTGGAAGAAAAATATGACACATCCAAAAAAACAGCTGCTGATAACACCAGGGAGATAAAAAGATTGGAAAAATTGGTTGAGGCTTTGGAAAAGGATCTTTCATTGGAAAAGCCTCTGAACGAAATAAATGATATTCTTTGGAGTAACATCATTGAATTAATAAAGGGTATTTGGCCCTCTATTCAAGCTATTTTTGAGCAAAATGAGTTAGTCAAGGTAGCCCAAGATGAAATAAATAGAACCAGGAATGAATTGAGAGGCAGGCCTGAACAGGCCAGTCAGCTCATCCAATTTTTAAATTCCAGAACAAAACAACAGCTTGCATTGTTAGGAATTGATGACAGAACAGGTGCAGTTTTGGAAGCAAAAAGAGTTTTCACCAAGAGGACCTTCATGCAAAATTTAGAAAGAAAGTGCACAGACATTTTGGTTGACATCAACATTTTCAGAGAGAATTTCAAGCTTTGCTGGATAGTGGGTTACCAAGTCCCATGCTCACAGAAGATCAATTAGTAGACTTGGAAACTTATGAGAAGAGAATAAAGGCTCATGCTAAAAATACAGCTGCTTGTTCTACTAGTTCGTCAGAACCTGCATTACCAACTGGGAAAAGTATCTATGATAAAGTGAGGAATTTATTTCATCTGGAGCATGAAATAAAGTATCTATTTCCGAATGAGCCCACTTTTTATAAACTTACTGAAGCAGATGAAACTTTAAGAAAGCTCAGAAGAACCATGATACCAGATGATCAATGGTGGAAGGAAATGTTAGAAATTCTATAAAAGTTGTCTTCAGGATGAGAATTTATCTTTACTGTCAAGTAAATGGTAAAAACAGGAAAACAGATGAAAGAGTATCAGATGAAAAGGTTAAAGAGTATCCGTGGGAATAAAGAGTGTCCAACAAGCCAAAGAAATACTGCAAGGGACAACACAGAGCCCTATTTCAGCACTTACCTCCAGCACATCCACGAAGAAAGGAACAGCACATCGGCAGTTGCCCATTTTTCTATCCACGAGACCATTTGTCTCTTGTTTGTTTGTAAAATATGCTTTAAGTCAGCCTAGATTATTGGCTAAGTTAGTGTAAGATTGTTTTAGATTATTTTGTGTATAAATAAACCCTCAAAGAGAGTGTTGAGGGTGGATTCTATTACTCTGCTGTAACATTGAGGTTTTCGGAATAAAAAGCTTTTGGACAAATTTACTTGTGGCTTACTGGATGACATTTTGAAGCACTGGAATTGTTGCAGGATTCATGTGTTGGACTACAGTTCAATAAGTTTTCCAACCCTTGTGTTTGAATTTTATATTAGTTTATACTATCATCATATCCGTTTCTGAATAGTTTACATAAAGGATTGAAACAGAATTTGCTTAATTGTACTCTGTTTTCAAATGTAATTATTCTTGATGTTTTCTTCTAAATTTGTTATAAGCATGAATTCTTAAATGCTCCTGCTTTGCTAATTTAATCATTTTTGATTACTATAACAAAGAACCCTTCATTGCTCTTTGCTTGTAGTCATTTCTCTTCTTTCTCTTGAATATGGTGAAAGATTCTTAGTTGCCTTTCATCCCTTCAAGATCATCCCATCCACTTTAAATTTTAAGGATTTTTCTCTGTCTAGCTATCTTGCCCTGTAATACCATCTTGTGCGTAGAATAGAAATCCAGTAAAGCCATCCTTTGACTCCATAGCCCAATGGACTGAAAACCCTCAACCTTGCCCTTAGTTTGTGGATTCCACCATTTTCCCAAAACAAACTTCGAATCTATAACTAGCCTAAAATCATTCAAAAACAAAGATAAATCATAAAGAGAGAGCCCTCTCTGGATGCAGATTGGCTAGATTCTGCATCTAAAAGGTTGGTTTGTGGTTACCTCGGGTATACTTTCCTCTTACACAACTTCTAGGAAAACCTGAGTGATAACAGGCTCTACAAAAACATGTGTAAAACAGAGTTTTACAGAATCTGAAAAATAGGCTGTAAAGATGTGCATGTAGCTTTCATTCTGTAATATCTGTGCACAAAGTGAGATAATTTTTTCTAGATAGATATATTAGGAAAAAAACCATCCTTTTGTTTTGTAAGATAGAGGTTTTTGTAGTTGGACAACTTAAGAACATAAACCTCCTTCAAGTTTGCAAAATTCATCATGGATTGGGCACAATAGTTTCTGCAAAAATGTTCCTTCTTGTTATGTTTTCATCTTTTTACCTTTTTTTTCTTTTAATTGTTTTACTTTCACTTTGGATAAAATTCATTATTGGTGAAAGTATTCTCATCTCTTTTTACCGTTACTTCCCCTGTTTTTACTTTTACTTTTTACCTTGACTGCTCGGTAACTTTGTTTTAACTTTCACTCTGACTTTTACCTGATACACTAAATCTGATGTTCTTTGACTATTCTGTTTTCATTGTCATTGTGAATTCTGATTTCACTCTTACCATTCACTGTGAAAATTTCATCATTTTGATCTCTCCCTGACTTGATTTTATTCTTCTTTGTATACAAATTGTTTGTTCAATGAAGCTTTTTGTATTAAAATCTAAGAATTTAGAGCAAACAATTTTGTCAACTAGTATTGAAACTATTGGCCCAAATCCTTATTTTGATAATAACCTGCAAAAATCAAACAATTTGTTCATGAAATCTAGGTCTACAAGGAGGTGATTGAAGGCTTATGAAAGACCTGTGGAATGAGATCTGTCTATGGAGGTTTAAATCTGTTTTTTAGGCATTTTGGGTAATTACTGCAAGATTAGACTGTTTGCAGGAGTTTTTTACTTCAACAGAGATGAAACTAAGCAATTTAGTCTACGAATAATTTCAAGTGATATCTTTGCTCAATTTAGGCTTCTAAGAGATGAAAACTAGGCTAAGACAGGAAACAAGGGTTTCCTGAATGGTTTAGATTGTAAAAAATGATTTTTTAAGAAATCTGTAGGCTTTAAACCCCTTTTTCTTTTGGAATTTATCTTTCAGGGATATTTAACTGAAAAATTTGGCTTTAAAAGAGGCTTTTATGAATATAGTGAATTCTGGAGAAAATTTGCGAGGGTTTGCCTTAGTTTTGATCATTTTTGGGCAAATGATACATATAATTTTCTCTTTTTGAAGCTTAATTCATTCACAAAAGGCTTAAAATTTTGAAATTGCAAGCTAGATTGGGAAAAATACCTTATTTGCAGGTATTTTGATAGTCGGAAGGGTTTCTGCAACTCGTTGTAGTTGAATTCGAGCTTTGGTTAAAATAGATGAATCTGAAAAAGTCTTTGTTGGTCTTCAAAATAGAAATCTATGGTGAAAATAGGCTTTTTCGGGATTGAACAGGTAATTTGGGCGAAAATATTAACACAGTGATGCAGAGTTTGCTCAATGGTCGAGAATATGAAAATAAGTATGTAAATGACATATCCAAAGGTTTTAATATTGGATATAATTTATTGCAATACATATTTATGAGGGTCTAATCATCGGCGGGAAGTGGTTTTGTGTTTTCAAATGTGAAAAAAAGAAATGGTTTTCACGTTGGTTATAGGCTGTAAGCTAATTTTCTCTAAATGAACACAATGTAATGAAATTGCGACACGTCATAAGAGGCGGATTGACAAAAACTGCCCATTTCGCATAGATTTGGCGTTTGGGCGAACGATTGGTTTGTGAGCGCGAAAATATTCCTTTGCTGTTGGATCTAGGAAATCCGAGAGAACGGTTTATATTAAAAGGGAATGTGCGGTTGGAAAGCATGGTGGGGCCCGAGTGACTTAAAAGCTAGAGGAATGGATATAGAAAACATTTGGGTGATTTTATTTATAACCAAAGTTTATTTTATAGATTCGATGGATTTATACATACAAGTAGGCTTTGACCTGATATACATTTAAAACAAAGGCTTATATGTAAGGTTGGGGAGGCGCATGAGGTGGGATTTATAAAGGGTTTAATATGGGTTATTTATGATATAAAATGTGAGGTTTCAATCATTGGGGAAGGTAAAATGCTTAAGATAAATGATCTTAGGCTTTTAACCTTAGGTTTAATAAGTGCGGGGAATGGTATTAAGTATATTATAAAGGCGCGGATGATCAGCCTTTATAAAACTTAGGGTAGAATGATATAATCGGGGAAATATTTTTCGTTTAGACATATATAAAGCATGCCTAAAGCCCTTTTGTATTTTTATTTTTATTATATGGTTATAGAATATGGAAATGTCTATCACTATAGAGGGTGGGATATTTACATATTGTTAGTTTTGTGCCAAAGGGGTTATATTTTGGAATTTAATTTCAACATGTGAATAATTAACTTTGGAAAAAAAGGTTATAATAGTGGTTTTAGGGGGATATTTAAATAAATGGAGTTATACTAATATGATAAGGTATTTTCCAAGGAATTAATAGAATAAGTTAAAAATTAATATGATAGGGAAAATGGAATACTCAATAAATACATTTGTATGACTAAGTAAAGTGAAAACCTTAAAGCAAGTTTAACATTTTATGGATTCACCACCTTTACTTAGCATAAAATGCTTTATGAGGGTTTATATGCTTCGTATAATGGAGGGAGTTAATAAAATGGGCTTTCATGTATCATTAAGTAAAAATAGTTCTTTACTTAAGATTTTGAGCTGTGATGGATGAATGAAGGGTAAATAATGATAATTTAGGGATTATTATAGGAATTCAACATTTTCAACTAACAGTCATCAAGCCTTGGGTCTGGTCCCAACAGACGTTAGAGAAATGCTCTGAGCCCCTTTGACTAAAAGTCTAGAATGCAGAATAACTATAGGGGATGGGAAATTAGTTATTTTTTCCCGGTGATAAATATTTACAAGCTTCTTCCCACTTCTTTCTACCTACCCAACTTTAATCTAACATTTTTTCTTCCCTTTTGCAGGTGCACTTGAGCTTGCTACCTTGAAACATTTATTCTTTTTAAAGCATAAACTATCTAATTCTACCTTATTTCATCCGAGGGCTCAGATTAAATTGATGAGCTCCTCATTATTCTCTACCTATCTACTGATTTTTTAGGATTAAATTGTCTGACAAATCTTTATTCACTATCTAAAACTTGAAATTAACAACATGGCAAGTCAAGATTAAATAGTTTAATTCATCATGGATTATGAAATTTATTAACACTATGCCATAATCATTTGCAAAAAGTAAAAGTGGTGGCATTTGGACTTGCTCACTTTCATGTTTTATTTTCATCTTTTTCTTTTGGGGTCTATATATATTTTTTTAAGTCCTTTGATCTTTCTTTTAGGACTTTTACCCTCTTTTTGATTTTCTATTTTTTATTTTTTTACAAAATATGGGAAAACAACTTGCAAAAAGCAAGGTATGTACAATACTATCAAAATTCAATTCAAAATTATGAATCCTATTATTTATAGGACCTTAACATGGCCAAATGGTACATAAAGTTAACTGGGGGCAGTTTTACTACTTTTGGTGAATTGACTACCATGTTCTTGAATCATTTTCAGTTACCTGTCCATTATGACATTGGGACAGACCCCCTGGCCAATTTTTAGTAGGACAAGGCAACTCACATTTTCTGACCATATTCAGGAATGGAAAAGAAGGAATATGTTTATTAAAGCCCAAATCCCAAATGAATTCCTTCTTGAATGGTTTTTGAAATCTTGACAGCCAGAAATTTCTAAAGATGTATCTCTTTCAGGGGTATTTTCCAAAGAGTAGGCTATTTTTAGGGCTCAGTAGTTAGATCTGATTTATTCTCGGTCTGGAGTCCTTAATAAAAAATTTCCAGATGCTCCTCACTCCAAATTGACTTATCCAAATGTAATATTCCAATTTTTGCATACAGCAAATTGGAATATTAATTTTTGCTGATTTCACCTAGAAAATGAATAAATGGGTAAGGAGGCCCATGAGCAATAAAAACATGAATGATTTCCATATTAATGTGGAAGGGGATCACCTTAGGAGCTTTATTTTACACTTTCAAGTGTGAACAAAGGAAAAATAGATGTGGACAAAGTCAATTTTGACTAAGTCAAAATGCATTCTTGAGGAGGAAGAGATCATCCAAGTAAACTAGCTCAATGTGAACAAGGATCAGCCTAGACACAATATGAGAGCTAGATTGAAGACACCTTGGTGTCAAAGGAGGCAATACAGGTGAACTAGGTCTAGTTTACCAAGTCAACAGTGCTGCTACGAGCGGAGGGAAGCCAATAAGGATAGTACAGTTTTGAAGGAGGAATCTTTACTAGGAAGTCACCTCATCAATGTGTGGGTCAGGGGAAGGAGGCTCACCAAGGATAAGAAAGAGGGGATAGCAGCAAGGAATTCATTCAGTATTGATCTATCTTAGGTCTTTGAATACTTGCATGATTCAGCTATTTAGCTATGGTTGCAGCACTGTTTAGTGTAAAGAATTCTCATGCGGGAATTCCATCCTCTTCTCTAGATCAGCTTGCTTAAGGGATCTAAAGGGAAGGTTTTGAGCTTCAAGTTTATCATCTGGCTTAGTTCCAATCATCTATAAGCATCTATAGTGTAGTTACCTTCAGAAAATACATCTTTTATGCAGGTGTAGCAGTATCAAGGTTGAACCCCTGGATTTTGTACTAGTGTTTGAGGAGGAGGTGTTTATTCCCCTCTAGAAGGTCTAATAAGGAGGGCCTTTGGCCATTTTCTGTATTGATCATTTATTTTATGTTATATTCAGTCATGTAAAATACATAGATGTAGTAGACTGCGTTATTTTATGTAGTACTGCCTTTTATACATGTGTAATGTCGGAAACCCTTGCCGAGTGCCTTAATTCTTGTGTAAAAGAGGTTAAACCTCCATTTATTTGCTACATGATTAATATAATATTTATATAAGTGTTATTTAATTATTTTACATGGAAAACCTCATGGGAATTTTATGCTCTTACAGTCTTCAGAAATTCTGTAGCTGGAAGTCATGGGGTTGGGGTGTTTTGAGCTATCTGGAGCTGGGGAGATCTGTCTAATGTCGCTAGAGTTATTTGTTTTAGATCTAATTATATATGGGGGTTTTATATTGATCAAAATAAGGGATCCAAGTCCCAGTCCCCACTCTCATTGTGTTATTTTCCAGAAACAACATTTCTCTTGCAGTAGCTTCTCATTGTCCTGATTTGGGAATATTATAAGATATTCCAAAGCCTGCCATTTTTCCCTCATTTGGGATATTACAGTGGTATCAAAATTTTCATCTTGGCTTGGCCTGTGGATTTCAGATCCAATTAGAACATAAAAATAATAACAAATGATGGAGAGGATGAGATTACTCTCATCGATTTTCAGATCTAAGAAGAAAGAAGGAAGCTGCAGGGAGACCTCTGGAAGGTATCAAGAGGAAGAAGAAGAAGAAGAACTAGGCACTTCCTATCCTCATAGAGGGAGTGAAGAGCAAGGAGAGCACTTATAACATGAGATTCTAAGTAGGTACTTGACAAAGTACAAGTATCACTTTAGAGCCTTCAAAGAGACTCTAACTTTTCCTCAATTCATTCAGATGAAGGAAGAAGAGAGACCATGCAGTAAAAGAGAGATCAAAGGAAAAAAAATGTTGTTATCCACATTTGATGGATTATCTACAGCAAGAACATGGGTGATGAAGCTGGAAGCCTTTTTCCTACTACATCCTGTAGTGGAAAGAGAAGCTATGGAGATTTTGGTGGTGCACCTAGAAGGTGAAGCCAACATTGGTGGTTTAGCCATTTGAGCCATGCAAGAGTTTCCACCCTTGCAAATTTGTCTCATAATCTGATCGGTAGGTTTTTATGAGAAGGAATCAGTGGAGGAGAAGTCCTCACCACCGTTGGAGGAGACGTATACCAGCGCTGTCACAACCATGGAGGAGTAGCTTTCAAAATCAATGGTTGAGGGAGCCATTACATTGTAGGGAGAAGCCCTTGCAGCCCTACAAGGTGCTTCCAAATTTCATCAAGGTATGAAATAATTTCCACCTTCTAGTATTACTGCAAATCCTTCTAAAAATTGTGGAAATTTGTCTTTATATGACCAAGGGTCAAATCTTATTGCTGAGATAGAGTAGTAGGATTGCACCACGTTGTGCAAGCTTGAATGGTTCAAAGAGGAGATGAACCATCATCCTCATGTATCCTTGTTGAGATGCACACAACCCTTGAGGTTGAAGTGTAATCTTTCGGAGGATGTCATGAACTTTGTTCACCATACTTCTACAAGAAAACATAAATTCATCTTTGAGGTGGAGTATGATGGAGCAACTATATCATTGGAGAGACTGTTAGCGCTGCCAAGCAATAGAAGTGAGGAGGCTTTGCCTTTATCCCATTTGGATCTTGATGGATTCAAGATGGTTATGGACATAAGATCTTCTCTAAGGGATCTCCAAGAAGATGCATTTCAACATTTCCTGAAATGAAAAGAAGTGAAACTGGTTGTGGAGGATGGTGGCCCTCATTAGAGGAATGCCAAGATAAAGAGGCATCCACATGGGGTTGAGTGGATGTGAATGGAGAGCAAGAGGCTGGTGAGCCACTTGAAAATTTATGATATATGGCAGCAAGAGGCAAAGCTACGTTGGCTACTCTTGAGAGAGTTTGGCTATCATGAGGCATATCCTTTTCCGAAGGATATGAGGATGGAAGACACTTGGCAGGACACTAACATCATATGGCAGCATATGGGTTGGGCGTATCTTGTTGATTTGATCATCTTCATATAAATCAACATATTTTCACCTTATGATTTGTATGATGGAGGTGTGAGAGGGCAGCAAGAGTCGTTATTGTTGTGGCTTCTCTGAGGAGAGTATGGGTCGAGGTTTTTCCATACTCTTTATGGTATTTCAGGAGGGAGGAATGACAAAATCAAGGAGCAAAGAGGCTACCCTTCAGCATTGAGAGAAGAGGAGGAGCGTCCACATAGGAAGAAGATCTTCTTACATATCAGCAAGATGGTGGATTTTTTTGACATGTGGAATGTCACGGGAAGAAGTCATGGAGTGACTAGAGCCTTATCACTAAGGCCTACAACGCTGTCACTTGAGAGTATGTTTCTATTGATGGAGTGTACCAAAGGGAGTATGCAACCTCTCTTCTTGTAGATTTTTATGAGAAGATTCTCATGGGAGGACTCACTCATGCACCTCACATTCAGCTCACACATGATGCATGGTAAGAAATACATTTATGTGCTTGTTGATTACTCTATTGAGTATTTGTATCTTCTCACCATATGTAAACAGTGCATTGCTCCACAAGAGGGCAAGATTATTTATGGGTTTCATGGTCACTTTAGGGCCAAATTTTGTAATAACCCATCTCTACATGAGTTTGGGCAAGTGTTGTATTTTTTTTTATTGTATACAGCTGATATGTATTACTACTTACTACTTCATAGTAGATGAGCTAGAATTCATAGCTTAAAATTCTTTGGAGGACAACTTTCCACTTGATGCTCTGAATCAGCAGTTGGAAAGACTATGTTGTATCCACCAAGGAAACCATATGTATCATCCTCACTTGCACATAACCTTCAGAAAATTTCTGATTTGGATGGCATATGGTAGTGATGTTCCATTCACTTTGGATGGAATGGTTTGGGCCAACATGATCCATAACTTTGGAGAGGGGATCTTTGGAGATTAAATATTTTTCTTGCCACTTGAGGGAAACTTGTTTGCAGCCCATGATCAACATGCACTCTACACTTATCATAAGTGGAGAGCAAGACATCATGGGGTAGGCTATCTTGCCTACCATGTTCAGATCTTCAGCCCACCTACTTTGCATGAGCCAAAGGTGGAAGAGATTCTTCATGAGTTGCCATCCCGGAGGGTGACTCATTTTGTATGGTTGATAGCTTGGGGATGGGAGATTCCAATGGGGATGATGAATCCCAATATATATTAGCCCTCATGCCTCAAAAGGACCTTTAAACAGCCCATTGTTGCCTCCATATATGTTTCACTATCACATGATGTTAGCTATTTGGAATGTTCACCAAAAGATAGCTTACACACTTGGGAGGGGCAGCTTGGAGATGTATTGATGGAACAACACCTTTATCTTTCCATATAAGGATGCTACAGGGGAAGAAGAGGAGGTTCTTCAGTCCTATCTTTGCAATTTCTTGAGGATAAGCAACATTTGAGAGGGGAGGACTATAATATTCCAATTTTTGCATATAGCAAATTGGAATATTAATTTTTGTTGATTTCACCTAGGAGATGAATAAATGGGAAGGAGGCCCATGAGCAATAAAAACATGAATAATTTCCATATTAATGTGGAAGGGGATTACCTTAGGAGCTGGATTTTACACTTTCAAGTGTGAACAAGGGAAAAATAGACGTGGACAAATTCAAGTTTGACTAAGTCAACATGCATTCTTGAGGAGGAAGAGATCATCCAAGTAAACTAGCTCAATGTGAACAAGGATCAGCCTAGACACACATATGAGAGATAGATTGAAGACACCTTGGTGTGAAAGGAGGTAATACAAGTGAACTAGGTCCATTTGACCAAGTCAGCAATGCTGCTACAAGAGGAGGGAAGCCAACAAGGACAGTGCAGTTTTGAAGGAGGAATCTTTACTAGGAAGTCACCTCATCAATGTGTGGTTCCGAGGAAGGAGGCTCACCAAGGATAAGAAGGAGGGGATAGCAGCAAGGAATTTATTTAGTATTGATCTATATTGGTTCTTTGACTACTTGCATGCTTCAGCTATTTAGCTATGGTTGCAGCACTATTTAGTGTAAAGAATTCTCATGCGGGAATTCCATCCTCTTCTCTAGATCAACTTGCTTAAGGGATCTAAAGGGAAGGTTTTCAGCTTCAATTTAATCATCTAGCTTAGGTACAATCATCTATAAACATCTGCAATGCAGTTACCTTTAGAAACTGCATCTTTTATGCAGGTGTAGCAGTAGCAGGGTTGAACCCCTGGATTTTGTACTAGTGTTTGAGGAGGAGGTGTTTATTCCCCTCCGGAAGGTATAATAAGGAGGGCCTTTGGCCATTTTCTGTATTGATCAGTTATTTTATGTTATATTCAGTCATGTCAAATACAGAGTTGCAGTAGACTATGTTATTTTTTGTAGTACTGCCTTTTATACATGTGTAATGTCGGAAACCCTTGCCGGGTGCCTTATTTCTTGTGTAAAAGAGGTTAAACCTCTATTTCTTTGCTACATGATTAATATAATTTTTAGAGAAGTTTTATTTCATTATTTTATATAGAAACCTCATGGGAACTATGCTCTTATAGTCTTCAGAAATTCTGTAGCTGGAAGTCACGGGGTTGGGGTGTTTTGAGCTATCTGGAGCTGGGGAGATCTATCTAATGTAGCTAGAGTTATTTTTTTTAGCTCTAATTCTATATGGGGGTTTTATATTGATCAAAATAAGGGATCCAAGTCCCCGTCCCCACTCTTATCGCCTTATTTTCTAGAAACAACGTTTCTCATGCAGTAGCTGGTCATTGTCTTGATTTGGGAATATTATAAGATTTTCCAAAGCCTACCATTTTTCCCTCATTTGGGATATTACACCAAAACTAAACCTAGTCCTCATGGTGATGGAATTATCAGTTTGATTGAGAGTGGTGTGACTAACCTGTTGAGTCAATTGCAGTAGTTGTCCATACAATCTACTTCTTCTGGTCAGGTTCTGCCTTCAATGTCAACTCCTTCCCAGTCCTTGGCAATTAATGTTGTTCAAAATTCTAACCCCAAAGGAAATCAACAATCTTATGGGAAGAAGAAAGGACAAAATAATAAGAAAAAGGATAAGGATGGGAAGGGTAATGTGAACAAATCCAACGATCATGTTGGAGAGGGTAAAAGGGATAATAAAAAGAAAGTGAAGTTTCAATGAAAATTGTGCACTGGAGACCATCTTATGCACCTTTGCCCTAAAATTAAAGATGCACAACGCTTTTTAGCTCAGCAGGGTTCTTCTAGTTCCTAGGCTGTGCTGACAAACTGTTTCCCAAAGGGCAACAATTAGTTGCTGGCGCGAATCCAAATACTCGGGCTCCCTCTGGGGGCAGCCAGGAAGGGGAAAATACGTCAAACATATACATGATGAGTTCTCACACAGATATCACTACGAGATCTCGTGACTATGGTGAAGCTGAGTCTTTGAAAGCCAACGGTGCTCCTGATAGTACTGAGCCACTTCATATTACGAAGCCTATTGTTGAGCCTATACCTCAGATGCTGAAATCATCCTCAAAGCATATGACGATTAATCCTAATGCCAAGGCTTCCCATAACTACTCGCTTGTAGAAGATCTATATCAAAGTCCTTGTGCCATGTCTGCGTTGGAGGTGCTCCAGTCTTGTCCGGCTCAGCGAAGTACATTATTCACTGTTATTGGGGCTGTTGATCCAAAAAACTCTCTTATGATTACGTTTGATATGTCAAATTTTAAAAAGAGACTTCCTCATCATATCACTTTCCATATCAGATCGACTTATCGAAAATTAAATATCTTTCGAACGGTCATTGATGAGGGCGCTTCCATGTGTGTAATGTCTCTTGCATGCTGGAAGGGTATTGGATCTCCCGCAGTTGTTCCTTCAGCCACTCTTCTGACTACGTTTGATGGTCATTCTCATAGACCTCATGGTATTGTTCCGGCTTTTCCCATATGTGTTGGGGGAAAAACTATTAATATTGAAGTTGAGATAGTTGATGCAAGCTTAGACTATAACCTTCTATTGGGGAAAAACGGGATCTATGAGATGGATGCTATTTCATCCTCATTATTTTGTATTGTTTGTTTCCCTCATGAAAGGAGAATCGTCACAGTTGACCAACTGGATTGTTATCCTGTAGATCTGAATGCATCTTCTGAATTAACCATTCCTTTGGTGAAGGATACCAAGCAACCTATTGACAATCTAGGGGTTGGAATGTACACTTATTTTATGGGTACTTTTGATCTTCCTCCTCCTTCGGTTCATAGTAATGCTATTTCATCCTCCAAGGCTCCTATTCGAAGAGATTAGTTCAAAACTCATTATTTTTTGGACCCTTGGACCTTACCTTCTCCTACCTCCACATTAGCAGAAGGTCAAGTGGGTGGAATAGCATTTCCTATGTCTGCAGCTAAGATTGCTTATAGCTCTATTATTGACTCTGTAGATTCCATTCCAATTTCTCTTTCACTGAAGGAATTGGATGGTTATGTGGCTCCGGCTTGGACTCTCAGTTCATCTTCGGCTTAGGATGGCCTTGATACCACTCTTCCATCTTAAGAGGCCATCATTGAAGTGATGACTAGTGTAGAGAGACCGTGGGATGATTTGCATCATCGGTCTTACTTTCTACCGGACTTGCACGAAGTTGAATCCAGTTTCCCTAGCCTTCAGTCATCTGGTCCTGTTCACCCAGTTCTGGACCCTTTAACACCAGCACAGGTTTTTGCTGAAGGGAACATGGATGTTATTTCTCCAACTACCCTGGTGAACATCTCCAGAGATCCCAACATCATAGATAATGTCTTCATTGGAGATGAGTGTTCCCCTGAAGAGATTAAAATTTACACCAATCTCTTTCAAAAGTTTAGAGATGTGTTCTCTTGGTCTTATGAGGAAATTCCTAGTATAGATCCATCTATTGTCCAACATGAGATCAAGGTATACAAAAATTCTAAGCCTATCAACAAAAAATTTCGTCCGGTCAACCCTAGGAAGGCAGCAGCTATCAAAGCTGAGTTGGAGAAGCCGCTTAAGGCGGGTTTCATTTACCTTGTTCCTTTGACTGAGTGGGTTTCGAATCCAGTTCCTGTTGTTGGAACAGGGTATTCTAACAAGCTACGAAATTGGTCCATTTTGGATAATTTTGATTATATTTAGTATAGCGCAGGGGTTTTGGGGCAGGTCAAAGCCCTGAATACATTGTAATGGGTCAAAGGGTAAACTAGGGGTCCGAAAACCATGGGTTGTGGACCATAGGAATGTTAAAGCTAGATTGTTATAAATAGAGAGGCATTTCGGATTGTAAGAGATAGGATTTAATGAGCTATTGATGTGATCTGTGGTGTAAGCTATCTGTTTGGGTTTTTGGGGAACAGACTCCTGCTGGCTGTGTGCATGGATATCCTAGTCTAGCTGTGTGTGGACCCTGCTACTGTGTGCGCAGGTTGGAAGGGAATTCTAAGGAAAGGTTGATGAATGAATGAATAAGCAGGATTATTAGATCTGAATCTATGAGTACTATTGAATGAATTGCTGGTAATTACTATGTTAATCATTTTTTGTCTTTTTACTGTGAAGGTCTGTGTATTGAATGATTAGATCTAGATCTGTTCCCCTCTGGTTATATAACGTTGTGCTGATGTTATGAAAAGCGTATAATTGTAGATCTAGTGCACATGGATGAAATTAGATACATAGTTAACCATGTGAAGAGACAAGGTAATATGAACAGAACGTAGCCCTGCTTGCCTTACCCTTATTTTCTCAGGGTGCGAAAACCTGGTTACAGCACCCACCCATACTACTTCAAGTGAGACTATGACCTGCGAAAGCAGGTCACTGCCGAAAGGGCCAGTAGTATAGGGGTTTGTTGGCAAACCTTGCACACTGAACCTAGGTCAGGACCCCTCAAGCCAACAAATGGTTCTGTTGTCGGGACCAAAAGGAGCTGAGAAAGGAGCTGGGTATTGACAGGTTGGAGAAGAACACTTGAGGAACCATGAGGGTGCTCTTGGAACTAGCCATCTTTAAGGGGGTAGGAGATGAGGACATGGACCAATTTTGGTTTGTTACGGACTCTGTTTGGACTGCGCAGAACGTGGAAAAAGACACAATAAAGAGGGCACAACTATCTTTAGCATTCAAGGATAGAGCTCTGGACTGGTATATGCGATACATTGCCCAGAATGGGACCTCTTCCATTTAGGATATCAAGGATGCAATGAGGCAGTAATTCCGAAAGCCGAAATCTTATTCCCAGTTGCTAGCAGAAGTAAAGGGCTTCAAAAAAGGTGTGTCTGAATCAGTATAGGAAGCTGACCAGCGATTAAAGAAGGCACTTAGGGAAGGAGGATTTGAGTATGATGATAAACAACATACAGAGTGGTTTATTGCGATGCTGCTCCCTCACCTGCGCGTACCCATGAATCACCAAACTTTTATTTCACAAGACAAGGCCCTGCAAGCCGCTATGAGATTAGAAGTTACTCCTCTTGAGGATGCCACACTAAAAGTACAGCAGATCCAAGAACAATTTGAAGCGATCCAACAGGAAATCCAGAATCTACAACGGGAAAAAAGGAAAGGGGCTGATATGGAACAAGGTCACATAGCAATGCTAGTAGCATATAGCCCAGAACAATGGAGTTCAAGGGTGCCTCTACGCTGGCACGATGGAAGATACACAACCAGGTTACGTAATATTAACCAAGGACCTCGACCAAGCACCTCCGTTTCCACATCATAGCGATACTGGTACTGACGTTGCCGATTTGTGGACTATGAGAAGCAGGATAGCCGAAGCTGAAAAGAAGGAATAAATGGGAAATAAGACCCTACTTCACCAAGAACTCCCTTGGGTAGGGATAACTGTCCCCGTGAAAAAAGGGATAGGAGCCCAAATGGCAGCGCAGGTCGGGATAGAGGCCAATTGATCTGCTAAAACTGTGGGAGTGCAGGGAATTTTTCTAGAGACTACCTATGACCGTCCTGCAGGTATTGTAGATAGTGGGGCCATACCTTGGAAGACTACCCAGCCCTAAAAGGAAGGGTACAGGAAAAGCAGTTTTTATCTACGCAGAAGAAGCGCAAGGTCCGAACTGAGCCACAAGGTTAGGAGGCAAAAGTAAATGTAGTAACACGCAGTGGATTAGCGACTGGGGGAGCTAAGGAAAAGGATGAAGGTGACTCACTAATCCGCAAGGAAGTTAGCAACCAAGAAGGATTAGACTTAAGAAAAATAAGGGAAACGTTTATAAAGGCACGAAGGGACCTCTTTGAGGCTAAGGATTCGCCAACCACGCACCACGGAGCTGGGGAACCAATGGAGGATATCAAACCCTTCTTGAAAGCATGCATGGGGCTGTTGCACAACCCTTAGGCACTACGGGCTATGCAGACTTTACTAGAAAACTTGATAATAGACAACAAAGGGACACAAGTCAAACGATATACAAAACCTACACTGACGGGGGGGAATATATCTATAAGTTAGCAGCTCAAGACAAGGGAAACTTGCCCCAGGATGATGTAGTAGGCTATGAGGAAGATACTGAATATCCCAGTCAGGAGCTAGAAGCTTGGCAAACCCGGTTAGGGGAAACATCCATATTGCGTTGTCGTCATATCACAAAGGAACCCCTGTTTAAGATCCCTAAGGGAAGGACTAAAGAAGGGCTAGGCCTCAACATCTACACCATACCTATCATAAGAAAAGGTCTGAATGACCCACAAGCAAAAACCGCATTCCTGATGTTGCATACAGCTTCCACAGATAATGGTCCCATGTGCAAGACCGCCTCTACAACGGTGGCACAACTAGGGGTTAGACAGTTGGCTCTGGCATCAGCCCACCTTAAAGCCTTGGTAGAACAAGTATTAAAGGTCTTGTGGCCTTGGGCCAAGAGCTCCTTAGGGCGCAAGCCTATGTTGGGGGAAGGCGGAAAGCTGTCACCAAGCAATAGCCCTAGCATAACTGATACCCCCAAATTAAGGGGGACTCAACAACTAGCCATTGGAAGTATACCCTCGGGTAAAAATTAGAAGTTACCATTGAAAGGAGCGGATCTTGAGCCACTTGCAGGTCAAGTTACGGGAGGATTTTACCATTCCTGGGGAAACCCGCCCTACATCAAATATCCCTCCCTATTATCCAACGACCATTCCTTAAAAGGGGGGTGGCCTCACGGTGATAAGCGACCTACTTTAAGCGTCTTGTGGAGGAAACCCAGTAGTGAACTTTGTTACAATCATAGCAACCCTCTCATGATTGAGAAACCCTCTCCGTCAGGAAATAATCAACCAGAACCTGGATTCATTTTTCATGCAAGGATGCCGAATACTACTGCCGAACCCTCCGCTTTCGCTGACCCTGAGGTTGAGGAAGTTCTGGAAGATGAGCCTGAGTTAGAAAAAGTCCCACCCCCGCGAACCACAAGGAAAGGCAAGGAAAAATCTCAATGTTCGAAGACTAACCCTCAGGTGGCAAAGAGGCCCCGAAGTTCCCCAAGACATCACAGGCCTCCGCCTTCAGCACAGGATGACCAGGAGGGGGCTCTTCTGGCTAACCTGATTAATTGGTTACCCACCTTTGTCTGCCTGCAGAGACCATCTACACAGATACCAAAAAACTTGGATGGCCTAATCACTTACCTTCAGACTCTGCTGACCCCCTGTGAGGTCCCCGTCATCGGTGATCCCTGTGGACGCCTCCATGAAGTCAAGTTTAATGATCATAATCTGGCGGACCAGGACACCTTCCCGGAATTAATCCCTACGTTATATTTTGATGCAATCCATAAGGATGATAGAATCATGGTGGTCCCTCAACGCTGGGTCTGTGGCTTGGCAAGATCTGAACTTTTGAATTTGTTCCGAATGCCCTACTTTAGTCGCTACAACATCACGGATCAGCTGGCACGCCAGTTACTTGCCCTCATTCACAATGGCAGCTTCTGGATTCACGACAGGGTCCCTATTGATGTTGAGTTGATCCACAAAACTACGAGCCTTCCGATGCAGGGGCCGCACCTGCTTGCGAAAGTCAGAAAGAAGTATGAAGTTGCTACCGCTCTATATGTCCAAGAAACCTACGTGGCTCAGCGAAATCAGCGAGGGTTTGTGATCCAAACCATCAATGATCCTACTGCACAGATGGGCGCTCGACTGTTAGCCTACAAACTCATGTGAAGGTGCCAGGTGGCGACTGTTCCCGCCTATGTCATCCAGCTAGCCAGGCAGTGTGAAAAAGGTGTGTTTTTTAATTGGGCTCAATACTTGTGTGAAGAATTTCTTGCTAATGTCCACGAGTCTTAAGAGCATGGGACCCCTTTCTTCTATTCATGGCTATTATTCCTCATAGCACTAGTCACCTCCAATAAACTAGAGGAGTCAGTAGTTCCCAAGCTACCTACTGGGATGTGCGAAGGCACTCGGTATGCCCACTTATGGGACTCTAAGGATAAACAACGCATTGGGGATAGCAAGGTCTTTTGGGTCCTCATCTAAAGCAGTGTCGCCACTGCCATAAATTCCCGACCCCGATTATCCCCTACAATATACAACAAATACAAGCATATCACAGCGTTTCAAATCACTATGCATCAAGTCCAGATTCACAGTCTTGCTAGTCAGGCCTGGACAAAGCTACCTTATGTGGTACCAGATGAGGAAATTGATCTACTGATCACCCTATGGCCCCCCGAGTGGACAAAATGTCTCTCCAGTACTCCAGCATCAGTTACAGTCGAGTCCAAAGATAAACTGCTATAGTAGTCTGACACAACTCCGAACCCGGCAGCTACTACCACCCCTCCTCCCCCCAGTACTAAGAGAATAGGGCCATCAGCATCAGGTTCCCAGAAAAGGAAGAAACAACATGCCCATCGTGAGCACTATGAAGCGACGGTCACATTAATAGGTGGATATTTGGAGAAGATCGCAGATGCGGTCACTATGGTGACAGAGGATAAGTGGGTACTTATCATGGCTCAGTGGAAGTATGGGGTAGCCTCTCTTCAGAAAGACCTTTGCACTCTCAAAATCAACATGCAACCACGTCTAACCCAGGAAGGCCAAGAACCACCTCTACCATCCAATAATAGTTTGACACAGGTCGGGCAGACAGGTAGACTCTAGAGTAGCCCTACCAATGCCCTAGTCGGAGCGTAGCCCCTGGAAGGCACCGAAGTTTAGCTGGCCTTCGATTGGTTGACCCTCGTAGCCTTGGAGTATCTCCTTCATGGTGTTTCCTGAGAAATTAGCGACCGTGCTCAATCCACCACCCGACCGTTTTCCATTGCCTAGCACACCCTTGTCCAGAAGACTCAGGTAGTAGTCCAGGCCCAGTAACAACAGGCGGAGCTTGAGACTATGATCCACCAGCTTTGCACGGAAGTCACCCAGGGAATCATGGCTAAGGACATGCTTAGAAGTAAAGTGGAAAAATTGGTGGCTTCTCTCAAAGCCTCCCACCTGGAGATTTTGGAATTATAGTCCAGGCTGTAGCCTGACACACCCCCAGAAGCCCGTGCCTAGCATACCGCACTTATCACAGAAGCCACTACGAAGATCAAGGAGAAAATTGATCAAGGTACTCCTCTGATGGAATCAGCCATACAGCTTTGGTCTCGGGTCCAGCGCAACCCCATTCTTCAACAAATCAATCAGGACTTACGACAGCGCGACAAGGTTGTTGAAGAAATTAGTGCTACATTGTCTACTTTGGTGCCTGCCCAACATTTAGCACGATTGAAAAACAACAATGACCTCTAGGATGAGATTTCGAAACTTCAGCAGAAACAACACGCCATCATGGAACATCTAAAGCCCTGGACTACCTTAGCCCTCCCGCTAATGCATGACATTGATGACGCAAATAAGTGCCTTACAAAATTGTTAGCAAGTGTTCCCATGGCTACCCATGATCCACCTTCCCAAAAGATGGTAACTCTCGCACAGGATGCTGTGTCCCAAAGTCAGACAGTCCTCCCTCCGCTTGTCTGCTCTTTGGATACTCTGCACACACAGATCAGTGATGCACCAGTGCAGTGACTTGGGACAAGTCATAAGATCTTGTTGGGGAACTGTTGGAACGGGGTCTCCTAACAAGCTACAAATCTGGTCCATTTTGGTTAATTTTGATTATATTTAGTATAGCGCAGGGGTTTTGGGGTGGGTCAAAGCCCCAAACGCATTGTAATGGGTCAAAGGGTAAACTAGGGGTCTGAAAACCATGGGTTACGGACCATAGGAATGTTAAAGCTAGATTTTTATAAATAGAGAGGCATTCGGATTGTAAGAGATAGGATTTAATGAGCTATTTATGCGATCTGTGGTGTAAGCTATCTGTTTGGGTTTTTGGGGAATGGACTCCTGCTAGCTGTGTGCGCAGAGATCCTAGTCCAGCTGTGTGCGGACCCTGCTGCTGTGTATGCAGGTTGGGAAGGGAATTGTAAGGAAATTTTGATGAATGAATGAATACGTAGGATTATTAGATCTGAATCTGTGAGTACTATTGAATTAATTGCTGGTAATTACTGTGTTATGAATTTTCTGTCTTTTCGCTGCGAAGGTCTGTGTATTGAATGATTGGATCTAGATCTGTTCCACTCTGGTTATATAATGTTGTGTTGATGTTATGAAAAGCGTATAATTGTATATCTATTGCACGTGGATGCAATTAGATACATAGTTAACCCTGCGAAGAGACAAGGTAATCTGAACAAAATGCAGCCCTGCTTGCCTTACCCTTCCTTTCTCAGGGAGCGGAAACCTGGTTCCAGCACCTACCCATACTACTTCGGGTGAGACTATGACCTGCGAAAGCAAGTCACTGCTGAAAGGGCCAGTAGTATAGGGGTTTGTTGGCAAACCTTGCACACCGAACCTGGGTGAGGACCCCTCAGGCTAACACCTGTGGACAAGAAACAAGGGACAATTTGAGTTTGTATCAATTTCTAGGATCTAAATAAAGAATTTCCTAAAGATAACTACCCCACACCATTTATAGATCAGATTATCGATGAGTGTGCAGGGAATGAGATTTTCTCCTTCATGGACGTTTTCTCTAGATATAATCAAATTACTATCCGTCCTGAAGATCAACATAGGACTACATTTCCTTTTCCCTGGGGTACCTTTTCTTACAATAACATGCCTTTTTTCCCCAAAAACGCTAGAGCTAATTTTTAGTGGGCCATGTCTTACGCCTTCTATGACATCAAACATATTATTGAGGCATACTTGGATTATTTAACTACTCGTTCTCGCAAGAGAATTGATCATCCTTCTCACCTTAGTCAAGTTTTTGAACCATGTCGGTATTACAAAATATGGTTGAACCTGAACAACTGTGTTTTTTCAGTCACATCCGGGCGGTTTTTGGGATTCATTGTGTCTATGGAAAGGATTCAGGTAGATCCCTTCAAGGTTGAGGTAATACTTCAGTTTCCTCCCCCGTGTTCAATTCATCAACTTCAAAGTCTGCAAGGAAAGCTAATTTCCTGCGGAGATTCATCGTAAATTATGCCGAGATTACAAAGGGATTTATGAGATTATTAAAGAAAGGAGTTCCATTCTTTCGGGATGAATTCACTCAATGCTCATTCGATGCTTTGAAAAAATCATTGACCTCTACTCCTTTACTGAGTCCACCCGATTATAGTAGGGATTTCCTCTTGTATCTCACAGCAGTAGAATATACCATTGGTATGGTTCTGGTTCAGGAGGATGATGCTCTTTTCGAGCATGTTATATACTACCTCAGTAGAGACTTGGTAGGACCTGAACTCTGGTATTCTCCGATAGATAAGCTTGCTTTAGCAACTGTTCATGCTATGCAGCGGCTCAGACGTTACATTCTCCTTCGCAAAACTTATGTTTTGGCAGCAGTCTATCCTTTTCAGTTTGTTCTCAGTAAGTGAGTGATTGGGGGCAAGTACAATCAATGGATTGTGATTTTGCAGGAATTTGATCTTGAGTTTATATATGCCAAGTCCAAGAAATCATTAGTTTTTGTAGAGTTGATTTCTGAGTCACCCTGTGGGGAAGATATTGTTTATGAAGAATCATTTCCAGATGAACATCTTTTTCTCATTTCTTCACAGGATCCTTGGTATGGGGATATCATAGTTTATCTCCAGACCACGAAGTTTCCCTCGACTTTTTCGAAATATGAGCGCCAAAAGTTACATCATGTTAAGTCCCTATATTAAAAGTGTAGTCCCTTATTATGTTAGTGTAGCCCCACTTATTGTTATTGTTGTACCCCTGTAACCCCCATATTGTTATTATTGTGCCCTTACATTAATATTGTTAGGTCGGCTAGGATTACATTGTGGCCCCAATAGGATTATATTGTGGCCCCATGGACTCCTATATATAGAACAAGGTTTTTTTCATTTGTATCATCCAAGATTTGTTCATTTATGTAATGTATTGGAGGTTGCCCCCTCGAAGTGGCTTATTTCTAAGGCGTTGATATCTCTTTTCTTCTATTTTGGAGCTGGTTACACAACATTTGGTATCAGAGGTACTAGGATCTTGCTGCAACTTTTGAATGAGTGTCCATACATCTTTGTCCTTCTTCCATTCATCCCTTGCTTCGGTTATCCAATCTGGTTGGATAATATAAATGGCACAAAGCAATGCTTCCACCTCTTCATTCTTTCTTGAGAGTGCATCTGCAACCACATTAAGCTTTCCTTTTTTGTAGATTATTTCAAAGTCATAACCCAACATCTTTGTGACCCATTTTTGTTGCTCTTCTGACGATAGTCTTTGTTCCAAAAAGTGTTTAAGACTATCATGATCGCTTTTTACCTTGAAGTGTCTTCCCATTAGGTAAGTTCGCCATTTCTTTAGTGCATGCAATATTGCTAACATTTCCTTCTCATAAATAGGTTTCTGTAAATACTTTCCTTTGATTGGACGACTTTCAAAAGCAATGGGTCTTCCTTCCCGCATTAAAACTGCACCAATTCCATTTCCTGAGGCATCACATTCCACAATAAAGGTTTTTGTGAAGTCTGGCGTAGCTAAGACCGGTGCTAGGCACATTGCCTCTTTAAGCCATTCAAAGGCCTTAGTTGCTTCAGGAGTCCATGAAAATGCATATTTCTTCAATAATGTTGTTAGAGGTGCTGCTATTCTCCTATAAATTTATTCATTGTAAGGTAGCCAAGGAATTAAATTATTTCCTATACCCAGCACCAGAATGTCAAGTGATGGTTGCAAATGGAGGAACTATAAATTGCTCTGGAAAATGCCATAATATCAAGCTAACCATGGGGAATATGTATTGACTAGTCCAATGCTTTCGATTCCTATGGGAGGTGCTGATGTTGTACTAGGAGTACAATGGTTACAATCTTTGGGGACGGTAGCTTTTAATTTTCAAGAACTTTTCTTGAAATTTTTTTCAGAAGGAAAGGAAGTCGAATTACGTGGTATTGAAGGGAAGCCGGGAAGGATAATAAGCTCTAATGTCATGAAAAAGCTTCTAAAGAAAGAACAACGAGGCGTAATTGCACAATTATGCTCACTAGAAGTTTCGACATCAAAATCATCTATTTCTGCAGATCTCCAACAAGTCTTGGACAATCATTCCAAGGTGTTTGAAACTCCGAAAGGACTCCCACCTATTCGTGATCAGGATCATGCTATTCATTTGATTCCAGGAAGTGTTCCTCCAAACATCAGGCCTTATAGATATCCTTACTTCCAAAAGAGCGAAATTGAACGTATGATTGCAGAAATGTTAGAGGTGGGTATAATTCAACCTAGTCAAAGTTCTTTCTCTTACACAACACATCACTTAGCCAAAATTTATTTGATTATTGGTGACACTTTATATCATTGTAGGGTCGATTTGATCCTTAGACGCTGCTTAACTCTCAAAGAAGTTGAGATTGTGCTAAATGATTGCCACAGTGGAGCTTGTAGTGGTCATTTATCTGGGCTTGCTACAGCCCAAATAATCTTGCATGCAGGATACTTTTGACCTTCAATTTTAAAATATTGTATGGAATCAGTCAAAACATGTCATCCATGTCAGGTTTATACTCGAAGGATGCACACTCATCCAGGTCCACCCTTTCCTGTCATCACTGTTGGTCCCTTTACAAAGTGGGGTATTGATTATACTACTTGTAACCCGCCTTCGGCTAAAGGTCAAAAGTACATTATCGTAGCCCTAGACTACTTCATGAAGTGGGTTGAGGCTATGCCTAATTTTGGGAATGACAGTGAGATAACAACTCTTTTCCTTTTCAATCAAGTCATTTCTCGCTTTGGTATTCCAAAAGGGATTGTCACTGACCATGGCAGTCACTTTCAGAACAACATGATGGTTGAATTGGCTCTGAAATTAGGTTTCCACTAGGAGAATTCATCTCCTTATTATCCTCAGTCCAATGGGGAAGTTAAAGCCATGAAAAATTCAGTACGCTAAGGCATTCAAACCTAGGGTTTTCTATAAAGGTGACCTTGTCTTGGTTTATGCCTAGGAGAAGGATGCCTTGGGGTCATGCAAGTTCAAATCTATGTGGTATGGCCCCTTCATCATTAAAAAGACCCTGAAGAAAGGAGCCTATGCCTTGATTTATTTTGATGGAAATGAGTTAGCGGAGCCTAGAAATAGGCTCTACTTGAAAAAGTATTATGCCTAGGCTTAGGCCTAACATCTTACTTTGTTGTATATATTTTGTTTTTTGTACATATCTGGGTTTTGATTTTTTGGCGTGATTTTGATGAATTTGATCTGCTTTGGCAGGTAATATTGGATGACATGAGTCTTTTTGGTTTCGACAATGCTACTAGTAGACATACCCAGAACTTGACTTCCGCAACTTGGGTACTTCATTATCCATCCGGTTAGTTGTTGGTTTCAAGAAGTGTCTGCATTTGTCCTGCTTCGAACAATGTAGCAGAATACACTACAGTGGTTAACCTACTCTAGGAGACAATATCTTTGGGTTTTGATTCATTAATAGTTTTCTTGGATTCACAGCTGGTGGTTTCGCAGTTGAACAACACATATCGGGTCCGAGACCCATTTTTACATCGATTGCTTTTTAGGGTATGTTTGTTACAACGATAATTTCATTTTATCACATTCATTCATATTCCTCGACCTGACAAGTGGATGGTAGACTTATTGGTTAATCAACAAATTGATTTGCATATTCATCATTCAATACTTTAAACCAAAATATATCAAATACACCATTCATTATCATGCATTTTAGTCAACACATGATATAAATCATTGTGTATATATATATATATATATATGAGTCAAAGTGTTCAAAATTATACAAAATCTGGACCATCTTGTCCTACAAAATTGGGGCTTATGCCCGATCATGTCTATCATCAAAAAATATTACAGTCATCTGATCATATCTATAATCTACTCTCGAGGTCCCTACCCAACATTCGTGTTCCTATAGAAAATAATGACAGTCTATACACAACGAAATAACCACACCCAGTCTCATGGTAATACTATGTAATGTTCCTTTTTCAGGAACTTGCTACAACTATGAGAATATCTCAAGATATTCTAGAGTTGGAGCTCCTTTTTCTGAAATATCACAAGTCTATTCCAGAGATAGATTGTGGGGGCATTTTCTGGATATGTCACCTTGTTTCGGGGAATTAACACCCTAGAGGTGGGTTGGGATTCAACCTCCACAGAGCAGGGGCGTACTACTTAACAGAGACTCACACCATCATGCACATTCATAAAAACTAAATAGAGCAGAATGAGAGGTTTACCCGTTGGTCCTACATTTGAATTAGATCCACGTGGAGTCCAAACTCCCTGCAACCGTACTTCCTCCTTAACCTGAAATACAAGAAGAAACCAGCACAAAGG
Source organism: Pinus albicaulis (assembly GCA_034641835.2). NCBI lineage: Eukaryota > Viridiplantae > Streptophyta > Pinopsida > Pinales > Pinaceae > Pinus > Pinus albicaulis. The sequence goes on from MU968474.1 coordinate 173,856, forward strand.
ACAAGTTGTACAGCATATTTCTACTCTATATGTTAGTGAGATTCATATAAAACATTAAATAAATCATAATGAATGCTTGTATAACAAATATTCTTCATACATTAAAGCATACACTAACACGTTTATTTCGGGAACAGCATGATACTTCTGTATTATAAATAGTACGTACAAAAGCAATCAAGAGGAGAGATCACCTGATCCTTCCAAGGCCTTCGCAGACCGTCGTCCGGATCCGTCCAGCCCTTGCCTCGCTAAGACTCCTTCCAAACTGGTGCATACGAGATAACATATAAAGGGATGTATATCTCAAGGAAACAAGGGTTTCCTGAAATGAACTGGGAAAGTGCAGGAGGCACGGGGAATCAGACTTGGATAGGGAATGCCAACAGAGTATAATATCAATAATTCTCTCTCTCCCTTAGGCCATACACATGAGGGCTTTTTATAGTCCCTCCAAGTAGTTTCAACAGTTGGAAACAGTTGGCCACGGGCTGGGGTGGTTGAACTACCCGAGTAACCATCAACCCAGCGCGAAATTAGGGATTTTTATATATTTTTTAATCATTAAAATGGCATACGCGGAAAAGTCTAGCTGTACTCGCGTATACACGCGGAAAAACACGGGCATAGTCGCGTATGGAGGATTTTACACTGTTTTTAAGTGAATTTGTCCAAGTCTGTAGGAATGGGTGCCCAAAAAGCCATAAAGCAATCATGAATCATGTCAAAGTGAGAAATGATGCTATAACATATGCCCCCTAATATATGAGGTCAGAAGGGGTACATGATGGCCAAAATGTATTATGCACATAGAAAGAACTTCGCAAGGACAAGAGAGGACTTCACCAAATTTCAGCCTGCCAAACCAATGAAAGAAACCAGAGAGTCAACTCATGCTGAGGCGGGCATACCCATGCTCAGTCAAAAATACATCATATGGAAAGTACTGAAATAGATCCAATATGTATACAAGTATAACTGAACTGAAAGTACATAGTGAATCATCTGAGCAGGGCCCGGAAATACAAGTCCGTATCAATGTCCAAGTATCACATATAGAAAGCTGATCAAAGATGGTGCAACTGGATGTCTGATCAAATAAGTAACTGAATCTCCAAGTACCGGATCATAAGTGGTGGATCAAACGGTACAATCACGCAACTCGGGGACCAACATATAAGATGCTGCTGTGCTGAACTGCAACATATAAGGGTGGACGGTCAACACTGGCAGAAACTGAAAGGACTGTCAACAGTGAACCGAGAAATGCTGATACAACCCGAGGTCTTCACCGATCACAATGGCACAATTCTACACAATGGGAATGAATGAGATGAAGTCGACCATGTGAGAAACCGTTGGATTACCGGGCAATGATGTTTCCCGTTAACCAACGCGAGACAACCCACCGATAATGATAATGAGTGTCAAGGTGCCCCAGTACAATCTGACAAGTGTGAATGAATGAGTTGAAGTCGAACACTTGAAAGAATCTACCAATCAGAAGGCAATGATGAATCCCCACTGTCGATAGCGAAGAGTCTGCCACTGATGACTGCAAACCCTAAGGTACTGACAAAAAGACTCTAGACCTTATTCCCAGAGCAATGAGTCGGAGTCGATGGGAAAATATCTGCTGGAAGGAAGGCATTAAGGAATCCCACATCAGTCCAGCGCGAGTGTAACCCGCAGGCCAAGATTTGGAAGGAATCGGACGAAGTAGAGTGATGGAACCAAAACCGAAGTACGTTTCCGACGTGCACAATATGAAGCTAGCGCACGGAAGAAACCCTCTGAACCAACCAATAATGAAAGCTGACACAGAGGCGAGAAATCCACCGATAGGGTCAAATGGAAATCAAGGTACTAGACGAATCCCAAGTGTGATAATGTGTGCTGACGTCGAACACAGGGGAAACCACTCAGTCAAAGACCCATGATGATGATCAAATGCTGAGCACGAGGTCACCTATCAATAATGGAAATAGGCCCAAGGTGCGGCTCTAGGTTTGCTCTCAGAGAAATGTGTCGTAGTCGATAAGAGACAAACCCGCCGGCAAGAAGTCAATGGGGACCTTCTCAAACCAGCACGAGCAGAAGATCAAAACATCTGATGTGATAGAACATGATACCGACAAGACCGGGAAGGCCGACTGAATAATGAGTCAAGAGACACCGCAGAATGGCCGACTCAGGCTAGACTTCCCTTGAACAAAAGCACGACTCCGTGATGACCATGGCAGTAAAAAGTGACACTGTATAAGTCTGTCTTGCAGGAGGCAAAACAAACTCTCCATATGATTGGAAGAGATAACCAACCGGGGGAGAACCGACAAGTGAAACATGGTAAAGGCTGAACCTAGGTCAAACTAGAACCATCCCAAATGAAGGAAATATATATAAGTATATGTGCTTTGTTCAAGGGCGACAAACTGACTCTGTACTGCCATCAAAATAACAAAGATACATCCCGTTCCCGCTCTTTTTGTTATATTTGATTTTTTTGTCTTTTTCATATATAAGCCTGAAAAAGAATAAAAGAATGTTATGGTACAATGGATAGAACGAGTATCAAGAAAGCAGATGCACTAGTTCCTGGGATTGGAACAATCCTATGCTCAATGCAAGGTGGCGAAAACTGGTCAGTGATACTCAGAGGAACGTTCCATCCATGGGTACAAAGGTGTCAAGTCGTGATAGCTAAGTGCATGCATTGGTTAACTTGTACAGAAAGTCAAGGTCAAAGTTGGCTTAAACATCGAGTCCAAATGAAGCCGGCTAAAGGCCAGGATAAACAAGTAGCCAATATGCAATGCAGTAATACAACTTAACGACACCAGGGAGCCTCTAGGGTATAAGCCAGAAAAATGATAAGTGATGAAAGAGAAGAATGAAGCTTCAACACAAAAGACATGGCGGGACTAAAGAGGACTCCCGAGCCTACATAAAAAGCAGCATGGGCAACAAGTGATAGCGAGGAACTAACTAGGAAGCCCATGTAAAGGAAGGCTCTATCATCAAGTCATGATTTAAAAATCGGCGAGTGAAATCGGTGTAATACTCATGACCTGATGGGATAGACCCTAAGGCAAGTGATCAGTATGGAGGCTAGTATGCAAGATGCAACGGAAAGTGATTCCCTAACCTATATGCCAGTCAAGATCATATACCTGCCGTGAAGAGTCGGAAATCATGGATCAAAAATCCGGAAAAACCCCAAAATCATCAAAATGTACCTGAAAATATACCAAACTGGGCACTTCCAAGCAATCGAGTTATACAGCATAGAATAGATCGAAAAAATAAACATAAGGAAATTTTTCCGAAAATTTTCAATTTTTAGCCATAAATACACAAATTACCTCTCATTTGGTTCATTATTGCGTAGCTGATTTGGAAAAAGAGCTCTGGAGCTAAAAACTTGTTTCGTCAAATCAGGAAGAACCGACCGTCGGAATTCAGCGAAACTTCAGGTAGGCTCCTTAATCATCCTGTTGATTCATTTTGTCCATTTAAAAACTAAAATTAAGTGATTTTTTACCTTGAAACCCTTATTAAAAAATGCGTATCTGCGCATACGCGGGTTCATTGAAGGCAAGCCGCATATACACGCGACTGTGCACAGGGAAAGTCGCGTATGCGCAGGTCCATTTTGAAAAAAGTGTTTCTAACGCAAATTTTGATGAAATTTTTCAGGATGACTATCTCTTGGAGGGAACGTGAGCATAGTGCAGTAGACCAAGAGGTCATGCAGGACCGCGCCGCTCAAAACATCCTCCGAAACTGCGGATTATTGAAATTCTTCAAAATGCCCAATATGAAAAGTAATGTGCGATTGCTTGAAATGCTCGTAAATTACTGGGAACCAGATCAGGATTGCTTCATAATTGATCAGATGCCTCTACGCATAGAAGTGGAGGATATATATTTCATCACTGGACTCTCCAGGAGGGGAGATCCAGTGGACTTGCACGGAAAGCCCTTGGGAGGGTTGACCGTGGAAGACTATGTCCAAATATATTGCGTAGATAATTCCAAGAAAGTTGGAACACAGATTGCTATTAGAGATATCAGGGATTTGCACATGAAGATCCTCCTGTTCACCATCGGCAGAGTGGCAGGATCTTCCTCACTGCATCAGGCGTCCAGGACGCACATGAGCATAGCTGTAGAATGCTTAGTTCATGTGTATGATTGGTGCACAGCCCTACTACTGAATATGAAACAACAACTGACTTCTATTCGCCAGACCAAAACTAAACACTTTGGCTATGGTACCATTTTGACTACATTCTTCTTCGAGAGAGTTCCAACTTTGAGACCCAGAGTCATCTCGACTATCAGCAGCCCGCGAGACCCAAGAATTGCCCGTTGGGCAGACATGATGAAGAGACTGGGGGGCAGCGAAGTACCCCGAACCACGTGGGACGATGAGTTCTTCCTATGGTGGGGAGAACAGATCATCGCAGTGGACGACTATCCCTATGCTGGGATGGATTTCCGAGGAGATCCAGATCTAGTACTTCCACCCGGCGCAGCATGGGAAGAAGTCGGTAAGTTTTTGCAAAAATTTTTGACTTATATGATTTTTTTTGGATTTTTCAATTATGTATGAAAAATGAAAAACAAACATGTTTTTCGATTGGATTCATAATGACTGACAATTAAAAATTGATCATGTTTCAGATGTTGGACCAGTTCGTCCTGAGGGCCTACCGCGCCACAAGCGCCGCAGAGGTGAGGCGGAGACAGTGGATTCCGACAGAATACTCCAGGCTGTGCAGAGAAACTTGGAGGGATTGACCCGCCAAATCCCTATGGCTGCCGTGGAGGATTTGCCGGAAGCCGTCCAGAGACGGGTTGTAGGAGTACCCCGTGACTGGGTTAGATTATTCCGCCGTGTGGCCACTGCAGTTATGTTCTATAGGAACACGAATTCTGGGCAGGGTCCTCAGGAGTAGACAGATTTTATATGTTAGATGAATGTATATTCTTTTTGATACTGAACATGATGGGGCATAAGCCCAAATTTTGTACGGCATTTATGGATCCAAATTTTGTAAAGTTTTTTGACACTCCGATGATATATACAGCGATATTTGATGTGATGTGATAAATGTATCAAATGTATGATGTTTTTGATGATTAAAATTTTATTGTATTGAATGATTAATATGCCAATCCAATGCTTGATTAGCTAATGAGTCAGCAAACCAATTTTCAGCTCGAGGAATATGAATGAATGTTAAAAATTGAAATGACCTTTGTAACAAACGTACCCTCAAGAAAAATCGTAATAAAATTGGATCTCGTACCCGATAAGTGTTGTTCAACTGCGACACCACCAGCTGGGAGTCCAAGAAAACTACCAACGAATCAACACCCAAGGATATTGCCTCCGAGAGTAGATGAATGACTGCAGTGTATTCTGCTACGTTATTGGAAGCAGGACCAATGCAGACCCCTCTTGATACCAACAGCTGACCGGAAGGATAGTGAAGCACCCAAGCCGCGGAAGCTAAGTTCCGGGTGTGTCTACTAGCACCACCGGCGAAACCAAAATGACTCATGACATCAACACAACCTGCCAAAGCAGATCAAAAACATCACCATCTCATCAAAAATCGAAAATCAAACAGATATGTACAAAGAAAAAAACTACTATATACAAAGCAAAATGCCAGGCCAAAGCCTAGGCATAATACTTCTTCAAATAGAGCCCATTTCAGGGCTCCGGCAACTCGTTCCCTTCGAAGTCAACCAAGGTATACGCTCCTTTCTTAAGGACCTTCTTAACGATATAGGGGCCATACCACATTGATTTAAACTTTCCTGCCCCCAAGGCATCTTTTTCTTGGGCATAGACCAAAACAAGGTCACCTTCGGAAAAGATCCTAGGCTTAACTGCCTTATCGTACTGAGCTTTAACTCGGTTTTTATGGGCTTCATTCAACGTGGCGGCATCTCGACGCTGCTCATCAAGATGTTCCAGATGAAGAAGCCGCTCTACCAGACTAGAAGTGTCAGGAAGAAGCTCAACAGCTAATTTAAGGGAAGGAATCTCGCATTCAATGGGGAATACGGATTCCACCCCGTGGACTAACTGAAACGGAGTAAAGCCAGTTGCAGTTTTAACTGACGTCCTGTATGCCCAGAGTGCAGGATATAGCATAATGTGCTAGTTGGATCTATGTTTATCAATTGTCCGTTGAAGAATTGTCTTCAAGGATTTATTCACGGCTTCCACTTGCCCATTGGCCTGAGGATAATATGGAGATGAATGCTCCTGCCGGAAACCCAATTTAAGAGCCAATTCAGCCATCATACTATTCTGAAAGTGACTGCCATGGTCAGTGACAATCTCTCTAGGTATACCGAAACGAGCGATAACTTGGTTGAAGAAGAAAAGAGCTGCAGTCTCACCATCGTTCCCAAAAGTATGCATAGCCTCGACCCACTTCGTAAAGTAGTCTACTGCTACGATAATGTACTTGTGACCTTTTGCCGAAGGCGGGTTACAAGTAGTATAATCCATACCCCACTTTGTAAAGGGTCCGACAGTAACGACTGGAAAAAGCGGAGCTGGATGAGCGCGCATTTTTCGAGTATACCCCTGACAAGGATGACACTTCTTGACCGATTCAATACAATCTTTGAAAATCGAGGGCCAGAAGTAGCCAGCACGCAAAATCTTTTGGGCTGTAGCAAGCCCTCATAAATGACCCCCACAAGCTCCACTGTGAGAATCATTGAGCACAGCCTCAGCTTCTTCGAAAGTTAAGCAGCGTCTTAGGATTGAATCAACCCCTCGACGGTACAAAGCATCACCAATAATCAGATAACTTTTAGCTAAGTGACGCAGCTTGCGACGCTCATCTTTCGAAAAAAAAGAAGAGGGAAACTTCGCAGTCTGGAGATACACAATGATATCCCCATACCAAGGATCTTGTGGAGAGATCAAAAACAAGTGTTCGTCCGGAAAGGACTCATCATAGATCATCTCCTCTCCACAAGGCAACTCGGAGATCAATTCCGCAAAGACTAATGACTTCTTGGATTTGGCAGACATGAACTCTAGATCGAATTCCTGTAATATTACAATCCATCTATTATATTTTCCCCCGATCACTCGTCTACTGAGGACAAACTGAAATGGATTGGCAGCTGCCAAGACATAAGTTTTGCGAATAATAATGTAATGCCGGAGTCGCTGTACAGCATGGACTGCTGCTAAGGCTAATTTTTCTATCGGGGTGTATCGAAGTTCAGGTCCTACCAGTCCTCGACTAAGGTAGTAAATAACATGCTCAATAAGAGCCAATTCCGCAAAGACTAATGACTTCTTGGATTTGGCAGATATGAACTCTAGATCAAATTCCTGTAATACCACAATCCATCTATTATATTTTTCCCCAATCACTCGCCTGCTGAGGACAAACTGAAATGGATTGGAAGCTGCCAAGACATAAGTTTTGCGAAGAATAATGTAATGCCGGAGTCGCTGCACAGCATGGACTGCTGCTAAGGCTAATTTTTCTATCGGGGTGTATCGAAGTTCAAGTCCTACCAGTCCTCGACTAAGGTAGTAAATAACATGCTCAATAAGAGCATCATCCTCCTGAACCAGAACCATACCAATGGTAGATTCTGCTGTAGCCAGATACAAAATAAAATCTCTGCTATAATCGGGTGGACTCAGTAAAGGAGCAGAGATCAATGCTTTTTTCAAGGCATCGAATGAGCGTTGAGCGTAGTCGTCCCAAAGAAAAGGAACTCCTTTCTTCAACAGTCTCATATATCCCTTTGTAATCTCAGCATAGTTAACGATAAACCTCCGAAGAAAGTTAGACTTCCCTTGGAGACTTTGAAGTTGACGGATTGAAGACGGGGGAGGCAACCGAAGTATCTCACAAGGAAGGGAGAGATCCAGAGGCTACCTGGCCCTTCACAGAATCTGTCTATAGATATGTGAAATTCCTTCCTTAGGAATTGCCCAAAGAATAGGGATGCAACAATGTAAGCACATGTATGAACATACAATTGAGAGATGTAAGAATTCATAAGGCTCGATGTATGAATTCTTGCTAACCAACAAGATGTTGCTGCAAGTCCACCGAACCAAAGATGAATAATACTCAAGATGATTTGCAATGGTAGCCTTGCCCTCCGTTTAAAAAATGTGAGCTCCCTCTCAATGGACACCACTCATTAGGGTTTCCTTCCTCTAGAAGCGTCCCTCCTTATCCCACTGCGCTGGCCCACAATGTGCTCTCCACCTCATGCTACTACGCAGTTTGACTTGGTCAAACTTGAGCTAGCCTTCTTGAAAAAGCCTCTTTTCACACATGGAGGTGTGAAATAAAGCTCCAAAAGTGATCCTCCCTCATTCCAAGAGGATTTTTACTCTCTATCCAAGGAAGAAATGGGTCTCCTACCCATTTTATTCATCTCCTATGGAAAAATTAATGTTCCAATTTTCTCCATGAAAAATTGGGAACATTACAGTCCTCCCCTCTCAAAGATTACTTGTCCTCAGCAAGTACAAGGATGGAATTAGTTCTTCTCTTCTCCTATCCCTGTAGCATCCCTGTATGATGATATCCTCCAAGGAAAGTGATGCTATCTCATCAATCAAATCTCCACAATGCTCCTCCTCAGCATATAAGTTAGCTATCAAGCCATCATCATGTGAAAGTGAAATACTCAAGAGGATAGCAAAGTGATGTCTAGAGGTCCACTTGAAGAATGGGATCTGCAAAAAAATGGGAACTATTCTTCCCATATGGATCCTCCATCTCCAAGCTATGAGCCATGCAAAATGAGTTACCTTCCAGCTAGGCAACTCCTAAAAGTTGTCATCCACCTTTGGCTCTGGAAAAGTAGGTGGGATGAAAATCTGCACATGGTAAGCATTGTAGCCTACCCCATGTTGTCCATCTCTCCACTTATGATAAGTGTAGAGTGCTGGCTATCCATGGGCTACAATAAGTTTTCCCTCAAGTGGCAAGATGAGGACTAGACCTCCAAATATCTCTCCCCCAATGCTGTAAATCAAGTTGGCCCAAATATTCCCATATATGATGAGTTGGAAGTCATCATCATATGGAATTATCTCCATCATATGGCTCACCTCATAAAGAAACAATTGTGTAGCCAAGGTAACCATATCATGTCCCATGTTCCCCTTAGAACATGTAGTGCAAAAAGTGTGAGGAATTTCTCCCTCAAAGGACACACCCACACAATGTGTCTCTCTCCCCAGCATGTTCCTCATAAAGACAGCTACAATAGAACCATAGGGAGAAAAAATGAGAATCATACTTGCTACCATATGCAACAAATGAGAAGGACAATGGTCCCTCAAGTGCAACCAGCTCAGCTTGACCCTCAACTGCAATAGAGATTGATAAGATAAGTGGCTTCTCAACCACTTGTATGCTGCTCCAATCTCCTCATGAGTATGGAGGAAATGAAAAATGTTAGATGAGCAATGAACATATCCTCCATAACATGTCTCTTCCCCAAATCCTCCTAGGGAATGGCCATGAATAAGGCTCATGGCCTTATCTAAACCATATGGTCTAGAAAAAATAATGCTTCTCCTTAGAGAATCATCCTTCACATGTATGGTTAAGGGACATATTCATACATCATATAAATGCTCATGTAAACAAAAATGAATACCCTCACCATAATCTCTGCTCATACAAATGGAGTGGCTCATAAATGAGTCTCCTCTCATCCTCCAAGAGAATAGAGGTGGTTGTGCTAACTCTCTCAAAGATTCATGTCTCTCCTCCATCTCTATGTGATCCATGCATCTACTCATATGCCAATATATATCCTCCTCGAAGCCCATCCAAAAATACCCCTCCATGAAGGTGTGGTATGCTCTCATAGAACAAGTGGGACTGAAAAGGAACTCCTCATGATTTGCATGTAACAACTTCTCCTTGAGCTTGGAAGCTCTAGGAAAGAAAATCGTGCCATGATAAAAGATGACCCCATCTCTGACTGAATATGCCTCCTCATGCAACTATTCATCCAAGATCATGCAAGTAAAAGATCCTTGGAGTACTCCACTAGCAGCTAGGAGTTCCAATATGGATCCATCTTCCAAAGTGACAGTGCTGATGATCTCTCATGAAGAGTAGCTGTCACATTGTCATCCCCTTCTTTGACATCTATTATACCAAAGATGCAAGCTGGAAGGTTGCTGTCCTTCCCCAACTGCTTCTGCCACAGCGCAGAATTTGAAATGGAAGTGGGTACTGATGATGTTGAGAGAATCCTCTCTCCCTCCTTGAGTCTACCCTAGACCCCCAGCACTGTACCAAGCTCTCTCTAGGTTCCCACCCTCCTGAAATCAATGATTGATGCCTCAACATGTGAAACACCCATCCTCCTCTGCTAATTCAATGGACTTCCTGGCAAAATGTCTTCATGCAATGAGACATCATCATAAAAAGATGACTTAATAGATGAATGTAGATAACCCTCCATGCTTCCACTACGCAATATAATCACCTTCTTAGGTGCATCAACCTTCATAGATGAATAGGGATGTGTACTCCTCATCTCATGATGCTGGGTCTTCTCCCTACTTCCTCCCTGTGTCTCCATGGTTCCACACCTTCTCAACAATGGCACAGGTAAAACATGAGATGTGCCTTGATCTCCATACATGAGATCCTGGGACTTCCTTGCAAAGATGCAAGCATCCCTCTATGTGGAGCAAGAGCTCCTCTTCCCTCTACATGAGATGCTAGATCAACTCCAGATCTAACAGCGCTACTGCCCTCAATATCTGCAACATGAGCGGGAAACCTCTCAATGATTGGATCTTCCTTTGGAAAATGGATCCCCATGCTCCTTTGCTCAAAGGTGTGAGATGAAAACCTTTCTTCCGGCAAAGTATGCTGCAAGTTTTCAACCCCTTCTATAGTTTTCTGCAATGGTACTATGTTCTTATGCAAGGGTTTTATCTAATTTTTCTTGTTTAGATCCACCATTGGTGTCTCATGAATCCTTCTATCAAATCTTTCCACTAATTCCTTAGTGAAATTTGCATAAGATGAAATGTTTACATTTTTCAAAGAAAAGGATTCAAAGATCCACCAGGCATAAGCCTTACCTCTCAAATGCAGCGCTGCAACTTTCATGGCTTCATCCTCTGGTTTTTTTGTGTTGCTGCAAGAAGGCCTCTAACTCTTCCACCCAAACTTTGGCTGAACATGTAGGTGAACCCTCATAGGTAGATAGAAGAAATATATATTGTTGCTCTTTTCCATTCACCTTCATCTTGCAAAACTCTGAAAAATTGAGATGATCTCTGAATTCCTAAGTTTGAAACTCATACTCCTTCAAGAAATCACTAAGGGTCTCCCTCCTAGCAACCTCTTCTTCTCTTGACATCTCTCTTCCGGCAATCCTGGGCATGTGACTGCACTGTACAAGATGGTGTGTAGCTGCATGCTCACACTCCTCCAATCTAGAGTTTGCTTTTGAATCAAACCCTCTAGGAGATTCCCTATACTTTCTCTGGATCTCCTCATACTCTTCATGAATCATATGTATAGATTTAGGAAGAATCTGGGTAAGCTTATCCCATTTTTCTTTTTCTTCTCCAAAGGATGGAGTTTTTTTTCTGCTTATTTCTTTGTCTCCTTGATGAGAATAGGAAGTGCAGGTCTCTTCCTCTTCTTTCTGCATATGCTCCTTGGGGAGGCTCCTCTCTGTTCTCAAAATAGATGAGGTCAAACTCACTTCTACATCATCTTCTTCAATCTTCTGATCTTCTTGGAAAAGACTCACAGGCTGAGCGAAGACAGTTGCTCTGATACCACTGTAATGTTCCTTTGTCAGGAACTTGCTACAACTATGAGAATATCTCAAGATATTCTAGATTTGGAGCTCCTTTTTCCGAAATATCACAAGTCTATTCCAGAGATAGACTGTGGGGGAATTTTCTGGATATGTCACCTTCACAAGGAAGGGTGAGATCCAGAGGCTACCTAGACCTTCACAGACTCTGTCTATAGATATGTGAAATTCCTTCCTCAAGAAATGCCCAAAGAATAGGGCTGCAACAATGTAAGCACATGTATGAACATACAATGGAGAGATAGCGTTATTCTATTGAGCCATGGCACATGAAGAAGTAAATAGCTGAACAATGAATAATATAGCAGCAAATGTGTACAATGCTTTGACGATCCAATCACTCAAGATTGGCAATGAAAGCCTCAACAAGACAAGTACATGAAATGAGACAAAACATTTCTATGTATCCAAGCCCTAGCTATGATTGCACAATTATGAATGGATACTGTAGCGTACAATATGTAAATACAATGATATATCAATATCAGCTCAAATAAAGAGGGGGAGTAAGATCTCAACCCCTAAAAACACTAGTACAACATTCCTTAGAAGGATTGGCTACAATACATGTACAGAAATGGAAAACACAATAATGCCGGAGTTGTTGGGCAACAACAACTCATAAAAAAAATAGAAATAAATGGCTAAATGGGATCCTCAATCTGAAATGGCCTCCTCCAATGAGAAATCTAAAGTGAAAGACTGATTCTTTCACCTAAGATTTCACCCTCCAACTATCTGCAAACCCCTCACAACAAATGCTCTCCAATAATAATGTTGTCTAAGAGAGGGAATGCGCTGCATATGATGGAAAGTGGTTGGCCTAATGCCAAAGATGATGGAATAATCTCATGAACCTCCTTTTTTGATCTTCCAAAGGGATGGAAGCTCCCTCCTCTGAAAAACTAGCCAAGGATGGTGTTGTGGAAAACCTCCCCAGCAACACCCAGCAACACTACACAACCTCCACCTGGAATTGCGCTGATGAAGATGGATGATACTTGACCTAAATGTATGAATATGAGGAATAGAGTGCAATCCTCCAAGAGCTACTCAAGAAGGAGAGGAAATCCTAAACAGGAATTCCCTCGGAAATTCTTGCTAACCAGCAAGATGTTACTGCAAGTCCACCGGACCAAAGCTGAATAATACTCAAGATGATTTGCAATGGTAGCCTTGCCCTCCTTTTAAACAATTTGAGCTCCCTCTCAATGGACCCCACTCATTAGAGTTTCCTTCCTTTAGAAGCTTCCCTCCTTATCCCACTGCGCTGGCCCACAATGTGCTCTCCACCTCATGCTACTGCACAGTTTTACTTGGTCGAACTTGACCTAGCCTTCTTGAAAAAGCCCCTTTTCACACATGGAGGTGTGAAATCAAGCTCCAAAAGTGATCCTCCCTCATGCCAAGAGGATTTATATTCTCTATCCAAGGAAGAAATGGGTCTCCTACCCATTTTATTCATCTCCTATGGCAAAATTAATGTTCCAATTTTCTCCATGAAAAATTGGGAACATTACATACTACCACTCGTCTCTAGATAGCCTCGGTAGGTCCTCAATAGTGGCCATAGGCACTTGGCGGGTCAAGCTCTCCAAGTTCCTCTGTACTGCATGGAGTGTCCTTCCAAGGTCTTTATCATCTATCTCACCTCTGCGGTGCTTGTGCCTTGGGTACCCCTCCAGTCTGACTGGTCCCATGTCTACATCATGATCATCATAATTTTTTTAAGTCATTTAGTCCAATCAAAAACATTTTTCCATTTTCAAACTTTGAAAAAATCATATAATAAAAAATAAAAAAATTGCAATCTCACCAATTGCTCTCCATGTTGCACCAAGTGGCAGGACTAGATCTGGATCTACACGAAAGTCCATCCCAACATAGGGATAATATTCCACAGCGATAACTTGTTCTTCCCACCATTAGAAGAACTCGTCATCCCAAGTGGTTTGGGGAACTTCACTTTCCCCTAATCTCTTCATCAGATCTTCCCATTGGGCTATTCTTGGATCTCTCGGGCTGCCGATAATTGAGATGACATTGGGATGAAGCCCTATGACCCTCTCGAAGAACAATGTCAGCAAGATTGTACCATACCCAAAATGTTTAGTCTTTTCTTTCTAGATTGAAGTCAATTGTTTTTTCGTATTTCTCAGCAAGGCTGTGCACCAATAAAAGAGATGAATCAGGCATTCCACTACTATGCTCATTTGAGTCCATCAAGCCTGATGTAGAGAAGCAGATCCTATTACTCTGCCAATGGTAAAGAGAAGGATCTTCATGTATAAATCCTTAAGATCTCTAATAGGCATCTGCATTCCTACTTTTTGTGCATCCTCTACGCATTAGACTTAGACATAATCCTCTACTGTAAACCCTCCAACAGGATTTCCATGCAAGTCTACTGGGTCTCCTCTCTGAGGGAGTCCAGTGATGATATATATATCTTCCACTTCTATGTGTAAATGCATCTGATCAATTATGAAACAATCTTCTTCTGACTCCCAATGATCTACCAACATTTGAAGCAACCAAACATTTCTTTTCATATTGGACATTTTGAAAAATTTGAGCAATCCACAATTTCGGAGAATATCTAAGGAAGTTTGATCCTCCATCACCTCATTGTCAATTTCACTATGCTCACGCTCTCTCCAGATGATGGACATCCTGGGAAAAATCATTAAATTACTGATTAGATTCAAGTTTTAAATTTTCACTCTGTGCATATGCGACCTCGGCTGTACACAGTCGCATATGATATGCAGGTTCGTCCACAAGAACCTGCATATGCGCAGAGGATTTCAACAAAAAATATCTTTTCTATAGTAAAATTTTCAAAATTTTCCTTGAACAGGAACGATATTGATGAAAAATATGATTTTAGAGCTTACTTGACTGATTTAACGCGATTTGATGGCTGATTGCTCTGTATTCGAGAAGAGGATTTTTTTCCCCAAAAGCTCCTTCTCCACTTCTACAATGTGAAAATGATCAAAATGTGAGTCAAATGGTGTATTTATGTTCAGAATTTGAAATTTTTTTACAAATTTCCTTTGTGCTTATTTTTCGAATTTGACCAAGGTTGTATAACCGTTTAGATTGTAAGTGTTGGGAAAGGTATTTTTTCAGGTACATGTTGTTGAATTCAAGATTTCCTAGTTTTTTTTTTGGATCCATGACCGCTGACCTGTCATGGCAGGTATCTGATTTTGAACTGGCATATAGGGAAGGGAACTCACTTTTTGTTACATTTTTCATACTAGCCTCCATTCTGATCACTTTCCATAGGTTCAATCCCATCATGTCATGAGTACTTAACCCATTTCACTCGCCAATTTTTTAATCATGACTTGGTGGTAAAGCCTTCCTTTACATGGGCTTCCTAGTTAGTTCCCCGCTAGCATTTGTCACCGATGCGGAAATTTATGTAGGCTCGAGAGTCCTCTTTAGTTCCCCCATGACCTATGTGTTGAAGCTTCATTCTTCTTCTTCTTCGCTATTATTTTTCTGGCCATTACCCTAGAAGCTCCCTTATGTTGTCGAGTTGTATCACTACATTGCATATTGACTACTTGTTTATCTTGGCCTTTAGTCAGCTTCATTTAGACTCATGTTTAAGCCATATTTTGACCATGTCTTTCTGTACAAGTAAACCATGCAATCACTTAGCTTTTGAAACTTGACACCTTTACCCATGGATGGAACATTCCTTTGAGTGTCACTTACTAGTTTTCGCCACCTTGCATTGAGCATAGGATTGTTCCTATCCCAGGAACTAGTGCATCTGTTTCACGACACTCGTTCTATCCATTGTACTATAGCATTATTTTATTATTTTCTAGGCTTTGAATATGAAAAATTCAAAAAAAAAAAATTAAAAAGAGCGGGAACGGGATATTACTTCCATATTTGATGGCAACTACAGTGTCAGTTGTGTTGCCCTTGGACAAAGCACAAAAAAGCTAAGTATTTTCTTCATTTGGGATGATTTTATTTTTTTACTTAGGAGAAGCCATAACCTTGTTTCATGAGTCAATTCTCCCCCAGTTGGTTATCTCTTCAAATAATATGGAGGGTTTTTTTATGCCTCCTGCATGACATACTTATACAAAGTTATCATTTGCTGCCATAGTCAACATGAGTCATGCTTTTGTTCAAGGGAAGTTAACTCGAGTGAGCCTTTCTGCGGTGTCTCTTGACTCATTTTTCAGTCAGCCTTTCCGTTCTTATCAGTATCTTGTTCTATCACATCAGATGTTTGGTCCTTTACTCGTGCTGGTTTGAGGTGGTCTCCACTGACTTCTTGGCGGGTTTGTCTCTTATCGACTACGACATATTGCTAGAGCTACACCCTGGCCCTATTTACATCATTGATAGGTGACCTTGTGCTCAGCATTTGACCATCATCATGGGTCTTTGACTGATTGGTCTCCCTTGTGTTTGACATCAGCTTATATTATCACACCTAGGATTCATGCAGTACCTTGATTTCCATTTCACCCTATCAGTGGATATCTCTCCTCTTTGTCAGATTTCATTATTGGTTGGTTCAGAGGGTTTCTTCCGTGCGCTAGCTTCATCTTGTGCATGCCGTAAACGTACTTCGGGTTGGTTAATTCACTCTACTTCATCCAATTCCTTCCAAATCTTGGCCTGTGGGTTACACTCGTGCTGGACTGATATGGGATGCCTTAATGCCTTCCTTCCAACAGATCTTTTCCCATCGACTTCGACTCATTTCTCTGGTAATAAGGTCTATATTCCTTTTGTCAGTACCTTAGGGTTTGCAATCATCAATGGCAAACTTTTCGCTATCGATAGTGAGGATACATTATTGCCTCCTAATTGATATATTCTTTCAAGTGTTCCACTTCAACTCATTCATTCGCACTTGATATATTGTATTGGGGCACCTTGAAACTCATTATCATTATCGGGGGGTTGTCTCGCATTTGTTAACGATATAAATCAATGACCAATAATCAAACGATTTCTCACATGGTTGACTTCAGCTCATTTATTCCCATTGTGTATAATTATGCCATGGTGATCAGTGAAGTTCTCAAGTTTCCATCAGCATGATTTGGTTCACTTTGATAGCTCCTTCAATTTTTTGCCAGTGACACCATCCACCCTTATATGTTGCAGTTTCATCACAATAGCATCTTATATATTGGCTCCCAGGTTGCGTGTTGTACCATTTGTTCCACCACTTATGATTTGGTACTTGGAGATTCAGTCATGACTTTTGTGATCAGATTCCTGTTGCAACATCGTTGATCAGTCTCATATATGTGATACTTGGACCTGATTTTGACTTGTACTTCTGCACAATGATCAGATGATGCACTATGTACTCTACATATCAGTTATACTTGTATACATATTGGATCTGCTCTATACTTTATATGCGGACATGCTTTTCTTTCATTGAGAATGGGTATGCCTGCCTTAGACATGAGCTATATTTTTTATCTCTCTCAGTGGTTTTTTGGTCGGCTGAAATCTGGTGAAGTCCTCTCTAGTCCTCGCAAGGTTCTTTCTATGCACATAATACATTTCGGCCATCATGTACCCCTTCTAACCTCATATATTAGGGGGCATCTATTATAGCATCATTTATCACCATCATATACTTCATGACTTATGCTTTGGCCTTGGGCAACCCTTCCCTTCAGACTTGGACATATTTCTCAAAAAACAGCTTCTTAAAACTCATATGCAACTCTGCCTAGAATTTTCCACATATGCACTTGAGTCCATACATAGAGAACCGTGTATGCCATTTTAAACATTAAAAATACATATATATTCCCTATTTAAGAGGCGGGGTTTATGGTTGTTCTAGTAACTTAACCACCCTAGCCCGTGGCCTAACTGTTCCCAACTGCAAAAACTAATTTGAGGGAGTATAAAAGCTCCTCAAGGGAATGGCCTAAGGGAGGAAAAGAGAGAAATATAGATATTATACGTTGTTGGAGCCCTATCCAAGTCTGATATATTCCCGTTCCTCCTGCACTTCCCAGATATATTAAGGAAACCCTTGTTTCCTTGAGATGTTCACCACCCTATGTGACATCCATTGTGCACTATTCCTAGAAGAAATCTTGAGAGGCTAGGGATGGACGGATCAATAGAATGGTATGCTTGAAGGCCATGGCAGATTTCAGGTGATCTCTCCATGTTTTTTTACTATACATGTCATTAATAATAGAAGTACCATCTTGTTCCCGATGTTTACGTGTCAATAATCTTTTATATATGTGTAATGATCGTAAATTGTTCATTTAATATTGTTTTTATGATGTTATACATGATTTTCACTAAAATATAGAAAATATATATGCTATATAACTAGGATTTTGTGTTTTTTCTTTGTTGATTTACATATTTCGGAGCACAAAGAGTTACACGGGGCTTGCACCTCACAGGATCTACTTCAACTGAGGGATATCCGGGTAAGTTTTGCAACCTATAGTTTCTAGTTGTTAGCATAAAATTTGGTTAAGTGAGTCCTTCTTGTAATGGCATGCCCATGATCTGTGAAGGTTAATCAACCCAAGACCTTTAGGATAATATTTACTGAAACACTTGCTGACAATATTCATGAATAGTTGATCAAAATTCCTCCTAAAGGTGTTTTCAAGTATTCCTCATTCCTATTCCATATGTTTTTATACTTTCAGTCTGAGAAATTTGCTATAAACCTTCAAAAGCTTGATGTTGAAGGAAACCCACAGTCGGTCATATTTTAGACTCCTCTTATAAGAAAATATTCATCACAGTCCACCTATACAGAGTTTATAGATTCCTTCATTCATCCCATGGTCAATTTTCTAAACAGCTGCAGGCAACCTAGAATTAGTGAAGAGATTAAGAAGGTCCTATAGTTTTCAGAGCATAATAAGACATGTGATTATCACTTGTACCAAAATCATACTGAGATAAGAGTATATGGATCAAGTCTTGTTCCATATAAAATGCCCAAATACATCCCTATGAGGTTATTTTCCCTTAAGTACGTAAGGCATATTCTTAATTCAGATGTAATTAATTTCTTGGTAGCAAAGAAGAAGTCACATTTGAAATTGAAAAATCAGGTTGGCCCCTTTATTTGTAACAATAGAGATGCAGGTCGAGAGGCTGAAAAACATTTGTAGGAATTCAAGTCTAGTCACAGTCTTCTATGGTAGTATGATCCCATACGAGTTATAAGTAAATGAAAACTCACTCGTTATGTACATGAAAAGAAACCAGAGATTGAGAAATTATCCAACCAGTCTGAATGGCTGGAGAACACCTTGATAGAGGCAGAGAAGTAAGGTGATACTAGTCAAAAATTACAGACTCTAGCCCAAGAAGAAAAGAACTCAAAGAGAAATAGAGAGGAAGGCTCATACACTATAGAGACTACAACTGAAACTAAATTTAAATTAAGATACAATAAAAATCCAAAGTTAAATCCCGCCAATAAATAAGTGGAAACAATAGAGGTGATTGATACAGAAACAACAACAAAGGACAATGCACCTCCTACAATGATTGAAGAAGAACAATAACCTACAACTTCAAACACTCAGCTTATTTAGAAGCAGCACAGTGTTGAAGTTTCCTCACCTAAAAAACCAGCAGAAAAGGAGATGGATATCAAAGAAAGATACAAGGAAATCAAAGCTACAAATGAAGAAATTACAACTGAAATATATTATCAATATTTGAAACAAACTCCTGGAATCCAAAATAGGCTACTTTCTGCCTTTGACTATTAGAATAAAAATATGCAGATGAAATTTCTTCAACCCACAGTTCAAACTCCCAAGTCTTCTTCTGATTACAAAAAGATAGATTTTGAAGTCTTGGCCAAGGATATTCATCCTCTGGACCAAATTGAGTTTCATAAGCAGACAAGGGAAATGATCTATTCTACAATTACCACGAAGGCCATGAGTGTACAAAAGCTTCAAAACACTCTTGCAAATTTCAAAGATTAGCTCAAATTGGAAAAAGCATATTCACAGGAAAAAGACAATAGAATTAAATCTTTGGAAGAATTATTAATTGAGGTAGGATATGATCCTAAAAATGTCAAAGTTGCAGATGAAATGATAAAGAAGGAAAATGCAGGCATTGTCGCACTAAAGAAGCAACTAAATCAGCCCCCTATAGAACATCCTCAAGCAAAGGAAGTCTTATAGGATACAAATCAAAAATATGAGATGATGAGTCTCATTTTACAGTTGACTCCTTAGATAAAGGAAATGGAGAATGAAATGGACAAGTTGGTCTAGGAGAAAGAAGCCAACAAAGAACCAGTCCCAGTCACTGTCATTCCTGTAGTCACTACTATTGTACCTTCCACACTAGTAGAATCATTAGCTCCTACAGTTCAAATGGCTACAACACTTCCAGTCACTTCATCAACAACTTCTGCAACAGAGTCTTCAACAATAGTAGCACAACATACAGATGAAGCAATCAAGTTAGTAAAAACTATGCAAGATATTTCTATTCAGACCAATGAGATTAACAGACTTAAAGAACAACTTAAAAGTCTTGAAGATGAAAATAAAATTGCTAAAATAATGCATAAGAATTAAGAACAAAGGGAAAACAGGTTGAATGAGAAATTCAAAAAGTTAGAAAAAGATCTAACATTAAAATAACCCATGGCACAAGTTAGACAACAGCTATGGGCCAATATCATTAAAGCAGTCAATGATATATGGCCATCAATCCAGGTTATATATGAACAGAAAGACTTAGTAAAGTCAGCAAGAGAATCTATTCAGAAAATCAAAGAAGAGCTTGGTAAGAAACTTAAAAAGGCTCTTGAAATCATCAAATTTCTTAATTCCAAAAATAGACAAGAACTTGAAGAGATTGGCATTAATCACAGAATATAAACCCTCCTAGAAGTTAGGAAGGTAATTTCTAAGAATAATTTGATGACACGGTTAGAAGAGAAATGACAGAACATGGAGGTTTCCATCACAAGGTTTATGATGAAATTTGATGTCCTAAGACATAATGGCCTTCCAAATCCATTAGTTATTCATGAAAAATTAATGAAGTCGGATGATTATGATAAAATATGAGAGAAGTAGCCAAGGATCAGGCTAATCTGCCTACTTCACAAGGCATTCCAATAGGGAAGGTGCTCTACAAGAATTTTGAGAATATTTTCTACTTATAGCATGAGGTGAAACACATATTTATCAACAAGCCTACATTCTCAAAATACATTGAAGGAAATGAAATATTTAGGAGAATGATGAAAATCAAATTGCTAGAGACACAATTTTGGGGAAAGATGACTAATTTACTGTGAAATCATTTTGCAGTAAAAACAGAGTTGTACAAACAGAGTAGTACAATCAAAGCAGTAATAGTCTTGCAGTAGAAACATAATAGTGAACAGTAAATAAAAGTAAAACAACAAGTAAAAGGTAAAAGAGTATCAGGTTAAAGTGTATCAGTTGAAAAGTTAAAGTAAAATTCAAAACAGAGTAGAAAGCTGCCAGCGTAGAGGACATTCCACTTCTTAACCGCAGCCCTCGTTGAGAAACAATCAAGAGACAAATCAGCAACAAAATATCAACAAGTGAAGACAACAAACAGTAATTTCAATAAAAACATGGACAACTAACATTAGTTAGAAAGCTCTCACTATCTTCTTGAATGAAGATATTTCCTATTCCATGAATAATTCCTAATTTTGTTTTAGGATATTTTGTAATAGTTTTTGTATAAATACTTCTCATTTGGAAGTATTGAGGGTGGATGAATTGTTGAACATTTCAATAGTTGTATTATTCTAAACCTAAGGATGATTGTACCAATTTCAAGTCAGTAGACTGGATTAAAGAAATAAAGCATCATATTACAGGATTCATGTGTTGGGCCACTATAGTGAAGTATTTTCACTTGTTTCTTTGTTAATTTCTTATGTTTTTCATCAATACTTGTATGTTGTTCTAAGTCTGCATGATAAATCAAGAATGTTATTTCAGAATATGTTAAAAGCACTCTGTCTTGAACTGCTTATCATTTACATGTTTTCCACTGATATCTAGACTAACCCTTAATTGCTCCCTAGTTTTGATTGAACTTTGCCTTTTCACTCATTATCCATATTTTAGAACCCTTAATTGCTCTCTTACCCCGATTGAAACCATTTTCACCATCAAGCTTGAGGGTCTGAAGTCACTCAGCTATCTTTCCCTATAAACATTTACCTTTAGACCTTGATCCTGATCTGACTACGTGACACATCGAATCCATTAGCCCAAGGGAATACAAACCTACATCTATCCATATGAGTAAGTGATTTAACCACCAAATCAAATCAAAATACAAAACCAATTTACCCTACATAACTAGCCTAAAATCAATTAAAATAAACAAAGATAAATAATATAGAGAGAGCCCTCTCTGAGCATTAGAAAGACTATATCCTAAGGCTTAAAAGTAGGTTTGTGGTTACCTCTAATATTATTTAAACCAAAAATAAAAAATCTCACAATATTTGAGAATTATTGGAGTGATAACATACTGGTGACCATACTGGGGAACTAACCAATCCTCATTTTTAAAATTAATCTTAAAGGAAATATTTTTACTTATATTTTCACCTTAAGATTGTTTTAAAGAGTTGTGAGTATCTTTTTATCAAGAACTGTAATTCTGGCTTCCAGAAGATTTTACTATACCAAGTCTAATCCAAATCCAGAACCTGTTGTCATAGCAGATAATCCTGATAGAATTGTAAAGAAAAACAAAAGAGTAGAAAGTTTACGTAATAAGAATTCTTTGATCAAATCAAATTCTCTTCCCAATAAATTATCACTTTTACAAGACATTGAATCTGATCTAGCTTTTGAACAATATTTTCTTAGAACTAAATCAAAAAGTGACATACATAACAGTGTAATAGATCCTGATTTCATTTCATTCATTAAAAGTAAGAAGGAAATTGTTTCACTAGATTCAGATGAAAAAACCCTAGAAGTTTATGATAAAATTGATGCCTTTACTACAACTTTGATTAAAGAAATTGATTAAACATATTTACAACATTCTGTTCAATTGAGTGCTTTATCTGCCTATACCCCTAAGCCTTCTACCATTCATTTAGATACCAGTCTTTTAGAATCTGTAGGTTCATCCTTGTTCAATACCACCTCATCTATTATTTCAACCACACTTCATTCCACAAATTCATTTTTTCCCAAGCTTTCACTTCAACCTAGAATTTTATTTCCATCTCCCAACACCTCTAGTTCATCCCCTAGCATTTCTACTACTTTTTCTAGTACTTCATTCTCATTTCCAAGCACCTCTTCTAGCATTCCAACTACATATTCTAATATCCCAATCTCATCTGCAAGTACCTCAACTTCATCACTAAGTACTTCAAACTTACCTCCTAGCCTAGCTAGAATCAAAGCCATGGCTACCAGATATGCTCCATTGGTCCTACAAGCCCCTCAAAATGCCATGCCCCAATATTATCAAAGCAAAATCCCTCAATTTGATGGAACCACTCACTACACTTGACAACAACATGTTAATAAAATGACAGACTACTTTGAACTGCATGAAATATATGATGTAGATGTTCAAATTAGACTTTTTGCTCAAACTTTAGCTAATGATGTTAAAAATTGGTTTAAAGGTTTACTTGTTGGTAGTACAACTGATTTAGCTATTTTCCATAATATTTTTCTCAATAGATGGGAGGAGAAGAGGAATCCATTACAAATTTTTTCTAAATTTGAAAATATAAAAAGAGAACCAAATGAAATAGTTCAGGATTATTGTACAAGATATAACAGTATTTACAATGAAATCCCAGCTAATCTTAAACCTCCTCCAGACTCTGCCTTGATAAAATTCCCTGATGGATTTGATACAGATATGGCTTACCAATTGAGAGAGAGAAACCTAGAAACCTTAGAGTAGATGCAAAGTAATGTTGTAAGTGTAGAAGCAAATCTGTTAGCCAAAAAAGCTAGATTGAGAAATGAAAGGATAGTGACAACAAAAGAGGAAACATCAACCTCAGACCTTAAAATAGATGGCTTAGCAAAAAAATTCAAAAGAATGATGGATAGGTTAGACAATATGGAAAAGAAGCCACAATGGGATAACCAACAACAAGGACCTCAAATAAGAAATCCCAATTTCAGGAAAAACACTAACACTGGAAAATCTATAGAATCAGCACCTAACAAAACAATAAGACCACCTTTCCAAGAGAACTATCCTGAAATTTCTCACCAAAACGAAGATGATGAAGACACTCAGATCAATATAATGGGAATTAATGATGATAACACCATTTTTCTTACACAATAAGAACAGGAGTTATATGAATTAGAACAGTTACAATAGAATCTGGTGAATATTTTGATTACAAGCAAGGTTATGAGTATGCAATTAATGAAGTTCATAGCAAATATAACCTTAGAAGCAAGGAAAATGTAGAGCCCTCTACTAAGAAATATGCTCAAACTCAAACAAAGAAAACAACAGAGGTTCCTACAACTAAAGTACTACAAATCCTCCCTAGGGAACCTTAGCAAAACTCTAGTTCAACTTAGAAGAATTCAAGTCATAATCAGAAATTTTCAAGTCCCAAAATTCCACCTAGTCCTAAAATTGTTGACATAACAGATATTTTTGTTCAAACATCAGCAGATCCTCAAAAATCTGCTGCTGCCAAGAAAACAACTTCTGCTAAAACAATAGTTTCAGATCCAAAAACATCTATTGTTGATCACCATGTTAGAAATCCATAATTTTTACTATCTGTACATGACTATAGATTGGTTCTAGATTTCTAAGAACAAGATTCTTGAATATTGTGAGTTTTAGAAATCTCACTGCCTTCATTATCCTTAGAAAAAAAATTTCACTATTCTACTATTTTTTCACTCCGTGGTCAACCTACCATTTCTAAAAGACCCCTCATGGGCTTATGCCACTCATCTAAACCCTATTTTCCCACCTATAACCTCATCACTCTATTTTTTCCTTGCCCATAACTCCATTTTCCATCTAGGGTTTCCTACAAGCCTAACCCATGCCCATGATCCCCAAGTTCCTCAAGCATTGATGGTCTCTAAACTATCTATGTAGACTCTTTAGATAAATCAAGTACATTGGATTTTGGATCTTCAATACACCACTTTTTCAATACTTTCTTTTTACACTTGAAGATTCCAAACGAATTTTCAGTCAAAGAGAGGTTAAAGAATCCCCACTAGGTTAATTAGGGTTTCATGTATTTCAAGGTCATCATCTCCAAAAATACTGCCATTCAGATTCAAATTTTGCACATAATGTAATGGGATATATTGACACTTTTGCAGAAGTAATAAGAGGCCAAACAGTAGAATAAATTGATAATGTAAGAGGTCTGCTACTCAATGATGACATCTTGTAGCAAGGGAGATAGGAAAACTAGGGTTTTTTAGGGCAATTTTCTTGGTTTCATGACTTCCATGGTTAAATAATCAACAAGGCTTGTACCTTGATGCTCTTACACCTTCCCCTATCATTAATATACCTTCATAAACACTTCCCATCACTCCTATCCCTCAAACTCTTATTTTTCTACAAAACCTAATCTATTCCCACAATTTCACACTTTTTGAGACTAGGCATCTTTTTTTCCCTTTTGCACCTCTCCCCCTCACTCAATCCTTGAAATTCCACTTTCCCCTACTCTCTAACACCTATCCCTATCCTGAAAAATTTCCCCAAGAATTTATACAACCCTTAACCCCTTCATTCCCCTCCCTCTACAAGGTAGTCCTAAATCCCCTACACCAAACCCTAATTTCCTCTTCCAACTAAGCTAGGGTTTGCTATGGAAAAGAGGCATAGGAGTAGAGGATCCACATGATAGGTCATATGATCAAGCATAAAACCATACCAACTCATAAACATCATGCCTCCATCATTTTCCAAGGATTCATTCCAAGAGTCAAGTGATTTGTCACTCCTAGGGCCAGTTTTTCTTCAAACTGTGTTTCTGACCAAACAGAGATGAATTTGACAAAAGTGAGAGAGATTTTTGTCCATCATAGCTCCCAGAAGAAAAACCTCCTTCTTATTTTACACAGGTATCATGGTTTGGGAGCAATGTCAAAAATATAGATGTCATGGGAGAATTGATGCACTTCTGGAGTGACCTTGGGAAAATCAAGTTTTCTCATAGCTGGAGTGTCTAAATGACTTACTTGATGGGTCAAAAGACAACTAGAATAGAAGATATTTCCAATGAGCTATCATGATCTCAATTTGGAGTTGAGGCAGGCATCCAAAATTTGTCTACACCAGTACTCTGCATTTTTATCATTCAACACTTTTTTCCCAGTCTTGGGAGAATCAACATTTTGCAGGTCAAATCAAGTCTAATTAGAGAAAAAAAGTTATATTTGGAAATCAAACTGGAATAGATTTCCAATGAGCTATCATGAGCTCGATTTTGAGTTAATTAAGGCCTCCCAGAGATTTCTGCACCATCATTCAACACTTTTTGACCAGTCTTGGGAGAATCCACTTTTGACAGGGAAAATCAACTCTTATTAGAGAAAAATTGGTATATTTGGAAAGTATACAAGATAATATTTCCAACAAGCCATCATGGGCCCAATTTTAACATCGGGAAGGCATCCAAATTCCCTCTGCAAAAGGTGCTACGCGTAGGTAAATTTTGACAAATTTTGGTTTTTTGCTAAGGCCTATTAGCTGTAATATTCCAAAATTAGCATGCAGCTAATTGGAATATTGATTTTTGTTGATTTCACTTGGGAGGAGAATAAATGGGTAAGGAGGCCCATACATTTCAGAAATGAGAATAAAATCCCTCATAGTATGAAAATGGATCATCATAGGAGCTAGATTTCACACCCTCATGTGTGAACAGGGTTATTTGCATGTGGACAAGGTCAAGTTTGACCAAGTCAACAACGTTGGGATAGGAGGTGGAGAACACTTTGTGAGATAGCGCAGTGTGAATGGGAGGAAGATTATTTGGTGGACGAAACCCTAATGAGTGGGACCCGGGGTGAGATGAAATTCACTTGCTTAAGAGGAGGGCAAGGCATCCATTGTTATTCATGTTATTGATTATTGATTTTGTGGTCTGTATGACTTCTTGCATCTTTCAGCTATTTAGTTGAGCTTGCAGTGTTGTTTAGCATAGGGTGTTCCCTAGCGGGGATCCCACCTCTTTCCTTGAGAGGCGTTTTGGAAGAGAATTTCACTATTAATTCCACATTCTGGCATTTTGGCCAAGCTTCAGTCTCATATACAACGCAATTTTATATAGAGTTGGGTTGTGTTGTAGGGGTGTAGCAGTGGAGGAGAGAAATCTCCAATTTATGAGCTTATTTTCCAGTGAGGGGATAAGCCTTTCACCTATTGAGTTGATTGTGAGTTGTTGCAGCTTATAGATCATTCCTTTGGCTCCATATCAGCAATCATTTCTAGGGAGTGCGTAATTCAGGTAGCATAAATGCAGTGGGTAACTAAAAAAAGGCCGAAAATCCAAACTTAAAATCTGGCCAAACCATTTCTGTGTTTTTCTGGGTTTTGGGAGTAGAGTCTTTGGTTGAAAGTGCAAATCATTCTAAGCAATCTAACAGCCTTCTGCACATGGTTCGTCTCCTCAGAAATAGTAGTTTCCAGCAGCAGTAGCAATAGCAGCACAACATTTCCAGCGCTTGGTTTCTTTAGTGTATTTCAGCCATCTTGTGGCTTGAGTGCATTCCTTTTGGAGCACTATGTAATCTGATTTGTTGTTATATATAATGATATGGCTCCGTTGTTTTCTGCTCATAGATTATGATGTCTTAATGTAATTTCCAGTTGCAGCATATTTCCAGCATTTTCTAGATTTTAGTGCTATGTTCCTATTTTGATTTAACTGGAATGCTCCATAGTTTCTATATTCTTGTCTTTTCCATTTTGGAATATTACATTAGCGCAGCACCACTGGCGCTACGATTTTCCATCAAGCATCCTCAGAGGGAAAAATCTAATTTTTTGGATTCCTCATGCATAGCAAACTATGTTCACAAACTTTTAGAGCAATTGGAGCATATCTTACCCCTCAAAAGGTCAACAAACACCTCATTTTTCACCATTTTGCCTCCTTTTTAGGCCTGGCACTGTGCTAATAGCAATGCTGGGATTTTGACATTTTGGATAAGTTACAGGAGTTGGATCAGGAAAAAAAGAGTATTTTTGGAAAGTAGACTCATCAAGCTTTCCAACAAGCCATCATGGAGCAAACTCCGACATCGGGAAGGTCCCTAAAACTTGCCTACAACAGGACCTATTTTCTGCCTAGGGTGGTGCTACGCTAATAGACATCATTGTGTATTTTTGGCCAAAGTTCAACAAAACACACCATTTATTGCAAAATCATATTTTCTAGTTTTTTGAGGCAAATCACTCTAGAATTAGGTGCAAGAAGTTATTTTGGAATTTATTTCATAGGATATTATGTGCCTTGGGCCTTGCATGGTCTCTTGGAAATTTATGACATTTATGATGTATTTAGGGTTTCTAGAAGCCTCTTATGGTTTCCACCTCCTCATTTTCTAAATAAATAGAGCATGACGGCTTGATTGTAAAGGTTGGAATTTGATGAGTTTTGAGAGCAATACATGGTTTTCTTGAGTTTGAAGATGAAATTAGTCTTGTAGAGTTTCTGAATGCCTTGTTTTGATTGATGATGAAGGAGGATAGCTTGCAGGATCCTTGAGCATGGTTATTGGTGAAGTTCTTCTCTCTTATGTTATTGTTTTCTCATTTTCTCACTATGCTTACATCCTTCTATGCTATAGTATAATAGAAGAATATAGGTTAAGAAATGTTCTTTGAGGCACCTTAGTCCCTCCTGTTTCTACTACCTTTGCACTTTCTTCTACTGGGTTTGTTTAAGGAATTCTTAGTTGCTCCTTAGACCTCACTATGCTTGTTTATTCCATGAATGGTTCAATACAATAATTTGAAATATGTTTTATGGTTAGCCCTGCCTATTTGATGTTATTTAAACTCTATTTTAGAATCTCTCTTTGAAGTATTACTTGTTAGGTTTTAGCCAAAGAGGTCATGTCTTGATCCTGCCCTTTGTCCATGCTTGAGAAGTTGCCTTAAATTTCTTTGTATCTTTATCATTGATATTTAGGTGTTCCTTCTTCATTGATTAAAGTTATTTTTTATCTTGAATGTTTTCTAAATCTTGAAGGTGAAATCACTAAAAGTTAGATTAGTTTCTTGCTTTCTATGGTTCACTGAATTGTTCATCTTGAAGGCTTGTTTTCTTGATTATAATAAAAACGCTATTGTTTTGCCATGTCCTATGATTATGTCCTTATGTCGATCAATATTTTAGACCATATTTTTTAAAAGGTATTTGTTTAAGGATTTTTCACTGCCCATAGACACCTACTTTGTTCACCAACTTATCGTTCATTCCACTTCACACATACCTTAAGGATCCATTTGACCAAGCTAGATTTGCCCTGTTATGCATCTTGTTTCATTGTTGAGATATCCATGAATTTCATTGACTCCATAGCCCAATGATTTGAAGACCTCTCACTCCACCTATTCTACCTGGTCATCTTGCCCAACCAAAACAAACAACAAACCCTACACTTAACAACTAGCCTAAAATCAACCATCTAAACCAAACAAGTTCACATCCTTTGCATACAATAGAGAGAGCCCTCTCCGAGTCCAGGAAGGCTAGGTCCCAGGACTCCAAAGATTGGTTTAATATTACCCTATGCATTTTGTCTACCAATCTGCTAAATCACGGGACCCTAACATTCTGGCAATCACGATGGGACCTTCTGAGTCAGTGACAATCTAAGTATGCCTTGGGACCTCAGAAAACTCATAAATATCCTTAGATTGGTATTTATTTGTTGATGGTGGACATCAAAAACATCCTTACAAACAGTAAAAATCATCCACCTGGCGACTCCACTAGTCTTCAGTAGCCCTATTGACCCCACTACTTCTCATAAAATTCCCTGGGAATGCATTAAGCAATCCTAATCAGGCTAATGGTGGACATCAAAGTTGAAATATTCCACCTGGTGACTCCACAACCCTCAATAGACATTAAGACTCCACTGGTAGAAAATTCTAGACTGGTTGAAAATATACAGTGATCCTTTCTGATTTACAAACATGGATCCAATGATACAAAGGAGACATGATCCGATGAACAGAGGTCACATCCTTGGATTTCCACATAAAATGCCTTAGATAAATTGGTTAAAAAACCTGCCTATATTTTAGGATGAAAAATGTGATGACCCCTTATTACATCTCATCAATTTTCATTTACATGTATGGAGGTTAAAGGTTGAATGGCACGAATACTGCCTCATGAAAATTTTTATGGCAACATTAGAGGGTAAGGCAAGAGAATGGTATGAATGGCTGAATTCTGGTAGTTTGTTTTCCTTAAAACACCTCCACAAGATATTTTGTGAGCACTATAAAGAAAATTATCCATCTCTATCATTCGCTGAAAATTATTGTGATCAATCCGAAGACATCATACAATACCTTGTAAACATTAATGAAGATTTAGGAAATTGGCATATTGAGGATATATTAGAAGCCATTCATGAATTTCATTCTCAAGATAGCTATCATGCCAGCCTAGAGGAGATAGTTGAGGAAGAACCCAATCAAGAAATAGAAGAAAACCCACAGGATCTCTTCTAGGTGAGGCTCAAGAAAACATCAGCCCCAAAATCAACCTTCACAAGAGAAAGAGAATTGTTGTACTTCTATCCAAAAAAAGAGACCTCTTTTGACTGAAGAGGAAATCAATCAAATCATAAACATGAAGCCAACCTCTAAACCTTCATGTGAACAAAACATTTATGTTCTTTCTCCTACTAATCCCATCTACCATAAATCAGAAAGTGAACTTGTAGATCAATTCAAAGAAAAACAATATCATAATCCAATTTTCTTGATTGGTAACACTACTTATTTTGATGACTTTTCAAAGTTTAATCAGTATGATGATAGTCATGTGCTCCAAATAGAAGCTAACCTTGCAGAGCCATCAACAATTGATTTGTGGGATGAAGTTCACTATCATCAGCTTGAAAAAAGTAATCAGCCAATACAGGTCACCTATGACACTGATGAGGAAAGCCTTGAAAGTTTAGAAGTAAGTGAGGAGTCTCTGACTCTTTGCTCTACTTCACTTCAGTCCATCAGAAATAACTTTCATGTAATTGGAAATCAGCAGTCTTTCAGTTTTGATGTTGAGGTTGAGGAGGATGATGAACTTCTTGAGCAGGTTGTCAATAATAAGGATTTTTCTAAAATGGTTGAGGAAATCATTTGGGACATGGAATCCTCCTTAAATATAGATTTGTAGCCACCAAGTTCCATTGAATTATAAATTGCAAATGAAGGCCTAGAATTTGATAATCACATAATATTTGTTGCACTACCTTCTCAGGAATATTTATTCCCAAAGAGTGCTCCTACTCATCAAAATGATGCCCTTCACGCAGAACTCAACCCACTCTATCAGAACCCATCAGGTTTGCTAGAGGATAACATTGCAATCTATGATGAGTCTACCATTTTAGATGATCATGAGGAAGAGAAAGATTTTCTTTCCCAAAAGAGTCCTAAGCTCAGCCAAGTGGAGGAAGAAGTAGTCCTGGATCAAGCTTATTTTCCAAATCTTCACATTCAGGTATTGTTTCAAGATCCCTTTGCTGATTTGTTAGAGACTGTTGAAGAGGGATTAAAATATGTCAAGGGTATTTTGATGCAAGGTTTAAAGAAAATTTAGGCACTACTGTTCAAACACAAGTGAGGTGGGTGTAATATTCCAAATTAGGAACAGCTCATGAAACATGCATCAAAAATGAACTTCCAGCAACAAATGCAATAAAACAATAAAATGGACTCTTGGATCCCATATATTAGTTAATATACATTCTAAATCCAATATTAGAGCTGAAACAAAGCAAACTAGGTCGGTTAAATAGATCTCCCACACCTAGCATTGCCAAAAAGTGTTAAAACCCCAAGACTGCAAAATGTCGGAGTTGCTGCTCAAGGGACTGCACAGTATAAGATAGGGTTTACACATAAAATCATAGGGGAACAATAGATCTACTCAAGTATTGATAAATAATGCTGAAGAACAGAGATCTGAGCTCCTTATACAAAATACAAAAGAAACCGTCAAGGGCTTCTTGTCAAACACTCTGCATACAAAATGTGATATTCAGAAAATTACTTAATCATCATTGCAATATTGAAGCACATGAGTGTAAAAAGATGAGATATGTCTTATCTGATGTAGATCCCTCAAGGTCTTCCTCCCATGAAAGGATGAACCTCTCAATCACAAGGAAACTTAGCAACAGAAACACCAAATCATGCAATGAATACTGCCTCCAAAATAACGCATTCCCTAGCAGAAACAATGCTGGGAATGTATGGGAAATGTGTGGTCTCATATCATAGATCTGAAATAAGATCTGGAGCTCTCCAAATAGATCTCTCAAGTGAAGGAAACCTTCCTCTAACGAGAAACTATCTCAGAAGCCGGGATTCCAATCCCTTCCATTGTTGCACCCAACAACACTGCACAATCTCCGGCAAAGCTGTGCTGCTGAAGATGGCTGAAGCTTGGCCTGAAAACCTGATGTGGAATGATGAATGCAAAATCTCCCAATGAGGCTTCTCAAAGGAAAGAGGTGGGATTCCCACCCAAGAACACCCAGTGCTAAACAACACTGCAACTTTGCTAAGAAGCAAAGCAGCAACAAGTCTTGGCAGACAAGAATAATAAACTAAGACATGATGAATAATGCTGCCATCCTGTTCCTTATATAAGACATGATTTTTCTTGCCCTTGGCCCCACTAAATTAGGTTAATTCTAATCTAAGTTACATCTCCCTCCAAAATTGCGTTATTCATCTTTGGATTCCTCCTCCACTAAAACTACATTGTTACTTAGTCAAAGCAGCTTGAATTTAACTCTGTTCACACATGGAGGTGTCTTATTGAGCTAGAAAGAGTGTCCCCCTTTCACATTTGGAGTATTTTATTCCTCCTTAGGATACTTATGGGCTTTTCTTCCCATTTATTCACCAACTAGAGCTACTGCTAAGTCTAATGTTCCATTTATCTTGGAGGCTAAAATTTTGGAACATTACAGTCCTCCCCTCCAAAATATTTGCTTGTCCTCAAGAAAATACATAAGGAGAACAAAATCTCTCCCCGCTTCCTTATACAAGCCATAGAGTAAGATCATGAAGGTCAACGTGTATGATGCCCCATACCAACAAGTCTTCGGCTACTCTATCATATGGGTGCCATGCGATCCAATTGGTTTTTCTCTCCATACAAAGCTTCCCTTGAATAAAAACACATCAGCAATACATGGAAGCAAGATACAATAAAAACAAGTTTCCAAATGACAACTGGAGAGTGAATCATGGTCCCTCTCATGGAACCAATGCAGTGCATCCTTGGCTTGCATCAAAATAAGAAATAACAAGTGCTTTTCCAGCCACTTGTTTGCTGCCATGGTCATCTCATAAGAAGAAAACATGAAGTTATAATATGGTGTCATTGGTGCACACCAAGAGACATATGGCTTCCCCCACAGCTCATCAAAAATATAGCCAAGATAAATCCTACAAGTAGCTGCAAGTACATCATCATACAATATTAAAGAAGAAGCAACTCCTCTTGATACATCATGCTGCTCAAATAAGGAAAAGAAGTACAATACAAACTGTAAAATGATACCTCCTCCATCATGTACTTGAGGTCTTGAGCTGAAATGGCTCCACTGGAAATTCTCCCTCACTCCCAATGAGTAGGAAAGTGGTTGTGACATCCTCTCTATCGCCATCCAGGCTATGCATCTCTCCATATGATGATATATGTCATGTTGGATGCCCTCCCAAGTGAACTCCTCCATCAAATGGAAATATGCATCAAAGTGCATAGAAGAGAAGTTCTCATGTGTTTCATGTAGCAGCTTCTCCTTTAGACTAGAAGCTCTAGTCAAGAAGATCCTTCCATAGGAATAGATGACCACATCATCCACCATGTATTTTTCTTCTCCATTTGGATCATCAAGAATCATGCATGCACCAAGATCCTTGGAGTACTCTACCAAAAGCTGAGATCTCCAATAAGGATCAATCCTCCTAAGAGACAACGTTGGTGATCTGGCATGTGAAGCTCTCCTCATGCTGTTGTCTACTACTTTGACATCCCCCATACCAAATTCTTCCTCCAGACTCTTCACCTCTCCAAAATCTAAGAGTGGTGAATCCAAAGACAAGATGTATTCCATTAGCTCATGATCAGGTGGCCTCCCAAGCGGAATGCCTCCATATAGTGAGACATCAATGTCAAGAGTAGACTGCTCATATGGTTGGGAAACCTTTCCCCTGCCCTTACAGCAGAAATTAGTCTACCTCTTTCTTGCACTGGCTCTCTGGAATAGAGAAGGGTGTGTATCTCTCATCAAATGATGATGCTCTTCCTCCCTTCCGCATCCTTCCAGCTGCAAAGTTGCACAATCATGTTGCTTACTGACTATGCTTAGACCTCCATGTATAAGATCCTGGGGAAATTCTTGCAAAGGCACAAGAATCCCTCCTGTTGGAGCATGAGCTCCTCCCTCCTCTACATGAGGCACTGGATGTGCTCTAGATGTGAAAGCACTATTGCCCTCTTCTTCTTCATCAATGTGTGTAGGCATGATCCAGGTGGATATCTATGGCCTCCCACCTATTCCATTTGGACCCGCAGCATCAATTCTTTCAGTTTTTCAGCTTCAGCACAGCTTACTATTTATAGCAGGTTTTCGGGTCCTGCACACTCGGAGCCGTTTTGGGGCATTAATAATCCAGGTGGATATTGGTGGCCACCCATCAATTCCATTTGAACCCCCACCAGCAGTTATTTCGGTTTGTAAGTTTCGGCACAACTTACTATTTTTAGCAGTTTTTCGGGTCTTAAACTTCCGGAGCCGTTTTGAGGCCCTAAACGACGTTTTTTGGGAAAATGGAGAGCAACATGGGTCCATGGACCGATGTTGCTCATTAAAAAGTTGTACTCCTCGGATAGATCTTTCTAACGAGCTATTGAGCGCGTCAAACGAATATCGGATGCCAAAGTTACGTCCCCGGGAAGTTGAACCACCAATTTACCCAAACGGGGCCCACAGTTTTGGCGCTTCATCTCCTACAGTTAGGGTTTTGGACGTTTTGGATTCTACATTGTTTCTCAACAATAAATAGGCCCTCGAGCCTCATTTTAGGCAGTTAAAGTGGGGCCAGATACATCTCTTCGAGAGATAAAGATAGCTACGAGTTCCCTAGCTAGCATCTCCATCTGCATTGTAACACAGTTCAGGGGCTGGTAGCCGCCACATCTCTTCTCAGGGATACACTGCCAGTACCCTAGCTCATCTATTCCCATTATGTCTATAATAGGCCTGCGAGCCTCAATGTAACATAGTTCAGAGGCCTGTGTACGCTACATCTCTTCTCAGAGATACGCTACCAGCGCCCTAGCTTATTTCCATTATGTTTGTAAGCTTATTGTAGTCATTCTTTTATTAATAAAATGACGCATTATTTCCGCTGCATCTCTGTATCTATGGTTATATCTGTATTCTGTTGCGTTCCTGCATAAAATCCGGATCAAGGCAACATCCCATAGTTGGATTCTCTTGTGAAAAAGAGATACCCATGCCCTCTTGTTCAATAATATGAACTGGAGGTCTTTCTTTTGGCAATGTGTAATGCAAGATATCAGCTCCTCCCATGGTTTTCTGAAATGGAGTTTCCTCCATCACATGCAAGGGTTTTGTTTTCTCAAGTTTTCCTTGCTCATGTGTCTCAGGAATTTTTTCACCAAACCTCTCTATCAATGTTTTTATGAATCTTTCATAAGAGAAAGTGTTGGCATTCTTTAAAGAACAAGACTCAAAAATCCACCATGCATGAGCCTTACCTTTGAAATGCAGCGCTGCAACTCTAATGGCTTCATCTCCGGAAATATGGTGCAGCTGCAAATAGGAGTCTAGCTCCTTCACCCAAGCTCTAGCTGTAGGTGATCCGGAAAAAGTAGATAGTGTAAATTTATCTGCATCCTGCTGCTTGCTCTTCTCCACCTGGATGTTGCAAAACTCCTGGAAATCATTATGACATTTAAACCTCTCAGTTTGAGATTCAAACTCCTGAAATAAATCACTAAGAGTTCTCCTCTTAGGCATTTTTCCTCCTCCCATCCATCTCAAGATAGCTCTAGGAATTTGACACTCACCATGTGAAAATCTAGATTTAGCTCTAGATTCAACCTCCATTCTCATTTTCTTCAGCTCTCCTTGAAAGCTCTTCATATATTTTGGAAGAAGCTTTGTAAGCTTGTCTTCCTTTCTTCCTTCACATATTGAAGATTTATGGCTTCTGTCCATCTTTCCTTCTTTTGATATCTGGATCTCACAGGTTGAGCTAGATATCATGCTCTGATACCACAATAATATTCCAAGTTAAGAACAGCTCATGAAACATGCATCAAAAACGCACTTCCAGCAAAAAATGCAATGAAACAGTAAAATGGACTCTTGGATCCCATAGATTAGTAAATATACATTATAAATCCAAGATTAGAGCTGAAACAAAGCAAAATAGGTGGGTTTAACAGATCTCCCACACCTAGGATTGCCAAAAAGTGTTAAAACCCCAAGACTGCAAAATGCCAAAGAAGCTGCTCAAGGGACTACGCAGTCTAAGAGAGGTTTTACACATAAAATCATAGAATAATAATAGATATACTCCTGTATTGATAAATAATGCTGAAGAACATAGATCTAAGCTCCTTATACAAAATACAAAAGAAACTGGCAAGGGTTTCTTGTCAAACACTCTGCATACAAAATGTGATATTCAGAAAATTACTGAAACATCACTGCAATACTGAAGCACATGAGTGTAAAAGGCTGAGAGATGTCTTATCTGATGTAGATCCCTCAAGGGCTCCCTCCCATGAAATGATTAACCTCTCAATCACAAGGAAACTTAGCAACGGAGCCACCAAACCATGCAATGAATACTGCCTCCAAAATAACGCATTCCCTAGCAGAAACAGCGCTGGGAATGTATGGGAAATGTGTGGTCTGATACCACAGATCTTAAATAAGATCTAGAGGTCTCCAAACAGATCTCTCAAGTGAAGGAAACCTTCCTCCAATGAGAAACTAGCTCAGAAGTCGAGATTCCAATCCCTTCCATTGCTGCACCCAGCAACACTGCACAATCTCTGGCAAAGATGTGCTGGGGAAGATGGCTGAAGCTTGGCTTGAAATAATAATGTGGAATAATGAATTAAAACTCTCCCAATGAGGCTCCTCAAAGGAAAGAGGTGGGATTACCGCCCGGGAACACCCAGTGCTAAACAACACTGCAACTTTGCTAAGCAGCAACAAGTCTTGGTAGACAAGAATAATAAACTAAGACATGATGAATAATGCTGCCATCCTCTTCCTTATATAAGACATGATTTTTCTTGCCCTTGGCCTCACTCAATTATGTTACTTCTAACCCAAGTTACATCTCCCTCCAAAATTGCGTTCTTCATCTTTGGATTCCTCCTCCACTAAAATTGTGTTGTTGAATTAGTCAAAGCAGCTTAAATTTAACCTTGTTCACACATGGTTTCTTATTGAGCTAGAAAGAGTGTCCCCCTTTCACATTTGGAGTATTTTATTCCTCCTTAGGTGACTTATGGGCTTTTCTTCCCATTTATTCACCGACTAGAGCTGCTGCTAACTCTAATGTTCCATTTATCTTGGAGGCTAAAATTTTGGAACATTACAGTGGGAGTGGCCTTTTGATTTTTTCAAAACCCTCAAAGAGTTGAACCAAGATCCCTCATGCAATCATCTTCTTGATTGTTTGTATTGGAAAAGAGAGTTCACCAGCTGAATGTATATCATGTATAAGTTAGATTAGGATAGATAGGCATGCAAATAAGCTCAACACTATGAGCATCTTTCTAGTTTTTATTTTTAGAATACTAATCTTGAAAACACAAAAAACAAAGAAAAGATGAAAAAGAGGGTAGATTTAAAGAAGAGGTACAGCCCCATACCCAAAAAATAGTAATACTGAAAGTGTGCAAGCCTAAATGCCACTACTTGTTCAAAAGAAGATCTAGTTCAGTCATCTAGCCTAATCATCGCTAAATGTGCTTTTTTTTTTTGTTGATAAGTTAGTGAAAGAGAGCTTGTCAAATCATTCAAATTTGACTTTTCATTAGGAATAGATTAGGAAGAGAATATATTGGTTCTCCATGCTCAAATCTAAACCAAAGAGAAAGATGAAGAAGCTTAACAAATGATAAATCGTAGCCCTCATGATTTCTAGTTTTGTTTGTACAAAAATAATGTTTGTGTGTGGCTTGTCCTAATGCCACAACCCATGGTAAGTCAGATTTCCTAATCCTGATTTGAACCATGTTTTCAATTTCATGTCAATAGCTTAGAGAATGAAGTTTGCCAAACAGCTTAATCTTGACAAATTATTAGACTAGGTAGAGAATAAGAGAGTTCATTAGCCTAATCTGAACTCTTGGAAGTAATAAGGGTAGAAATAGATAGAATGTTATGCTTTCAAAATAAAATGATGTCAAGGGTTTGCCAGTCCAAGTGCACCCAAGTGAAGAAAAAATGTTAGGCCAAGTAAGATGGGTAGGTAGGAAAGAGGTTGGAGCAAACATGTCTTTTTAGATTGTGAGATCATAGCTTCAAAAGAACATCAGCAAATGAAGAAATAAATATCTGCAAAGTGAAAGTAAGGCATTGGTCTTCGAAGCTTAGAGATCTGAACTCTGAGGTTCTGGACACCTCCCGAAAAGGAGTTGCCCTCCCCAAGTGGAGCCACTATTGTTCATCCATAATTATTACTATCTGTAGATGACTATAGATTGGTTCTAGATTTCTAAAAACAAGATTCCTGAATATTGTGATTTTTAGAAATCTCACTGCCTTCATTATCCTTAGAACAAATTTTTCACTATTCTATTATTTTGTCACTCCATGGGAAACCTACCATTTCTAAATGACCCCTCACTGGCTTATGCCACTCACCTACATCCTATTTTTCCCACCTATAACCTCATCACTCTATTTTTTCCTTACCCATAACTCCATTTTCCATCTAGGGTTTCCTACAAGCCTAACTCATGCCCATGATCCCCAAGTTCCTCAGGCATTGATGGGCTCTAAACTATCTCTGTAGACTCTTTAGATAAATAAAGTACATTGGATTTTGGATATTCAATAAATCACTTTGTTAATACTCTATTTTTACACTTGAATATTCCAAACCAATTTTCAGTCAAAGAGAGGTCAAAGAATCCCCACTAGGTCAATTAAGGTTTCATGTATTTCAAGGTCATCATCTCCAAAAATACTACCATTCAGCTTCAAAGTCTGCACATAAGGTAATGGAATATCTTGACACTTTTTTAGAAGTAAAAATAGGCCAACCAGCAAAAGAAATTAATAAGGTAAGAGGTCTGCTACTCAATGATGACATCTTTCATCAAGGCAGACATGAAAACTAGGATTTTTCAGGGAAATTTTCTTGGTTTCATGACTTCCATGGTTAAATCATCAACAAGGCTTGTGTCCTTATGCTCTTACACCTTACCCTATCCTCAATATACCTTCATAAACACTTCCCATCACTACTATCACTAAAACTCATAATTTTTCTACAAAACGTAGTCTATTGCCACAATTTGACACTTTTTGAGACTAGGCCTATGTTTTTCCCTTTTGGACCCCTTCCCCTCACTGAATTCTTGAAATTCCACTTTCCACTACTCTCTAATATCTATCCCTATCCCCCAAAATTTCCCCAATAATTTAGACAACCCTTAACCCCTTCATTCCTCTCCCTCTACAAGGCAGTCCTAAATCCCCTACACCAAAGCCTAATTTCCTCTTCCAACTAAGCTAGGGTTTGCTATGGAAAGGAGAAATAGGATTATAGGATCCACATGATAGGTCATATCATCAAGCATAAAAACATACCAACTCGTAAACATCATGCTACTATAGGGTAATATGCTTGGGTGGTGGTTATTAAATATCCCTCTCAGGGCTTTCCGGTGCCCGAGGCAGAGTGTCAGATTAGCTGTAAAGTTCACAAAGATGTTGCAAACATGTTCATGCTAAGGTATATAACTGACAAATTAAGATGGAGATATTACCTCTTCGTAGATAGCAGACCATATGGAGAACACTGAGCAGCGAAGTAGGGATCCTCCTTCACCAGCTCCAAATCTAGATCCTGTAATCAATCAAAGCACCCTTGTAATCTCTACAAAAATCTAACTTCTTATCATTTAAAATAACATATAATAAGCATAAAACTATAAAAATCTAAGCCATTCATATCATGCTTCATAGACAATTGTAAAACAATTGTGACACTGATGCATCGAATGGACAAAACAGATGCAGTTTTGTTGATTTATAAAAAGGAGGATTACAACCGTCGGTTGTACCAAGCCCTCCTCAGTCTTACGATCCCTCTCTCTCTTTCTCTATCTCTGAGTGTGATGATGCTCAAGGCTGAAATCTCTCAATGAA
This sequence comes from Pinus albicaulis, assembly GCA_034641835.2. Classification (NCBI taxonomy): domain Eukaryota; kingdom Viridiplantae; phylum Streptophyta; class Pinopsida; order Pinales; family Pinaceae; genus Pinus; species Pinus albicaulis. Next base: position 214,457 of record MU968474.1, read on the forward strand.
CTTCGTCGATATTCAAGCCTCACACTACAACAATGAAATTCTTCTCCACATAGATCAAACCTTCAACCTTAGACCAAGAGCCCACAACTCCATTTTATAGGAGATGGAGAGGGAAAACCTTGCCAACTCTTTCAATCAGTTTGAAATGGGAAATATCAAGATGTTTTCTTGTTCTTCCATGCTTTTTCCTTCCTTAGGAGTCCAGTTATATTTGTCAAGGCCTAATAAAAGGTTTATGCCTTTAAGTTTCTATTTTGAACTGGCTCTTTGTGAGTAAAAGCTGGAATTGCCAATCACTTTTCTGCAAGATTTTTCCCTTTTCACACTTAAACATGGATAATTCTGCCCTTTGGGCAAGACAGAGCATTTCCCTAGTCACTAAAACACCCTTTGCATGGCTCAAGTGCATTATAACGCTGTCTAGCTATCTCTAGGGTGTGTTACCTTGGCATAAATGGGTTTTGTCTAGGTCATTTTCTTCCTTCCATGGTACCTTCTCCTCTGAGCTAATGAGGAGGTCATTTGTCCTGTAATAGATGCCCCCTAAAGTGGGAGGTCAGAGACGAAGATGATGGCCGAAATACTTTATAATAAGTGTAGTAGAATGAGAGGAATTGGAGGACTGAGGAAAACCTAAAACAACAACATATCTCAGAAAATATAGTATCTATATTGAGTAGGGCATTCCCATGCTCAGTAGCTAATCAAAAAGATTTCTCTAAAATAGAGATATGAATAGTATGTCCATTGATAAGTATAACGTGAAAGTGTCTGTCATAACAGGATAAAATTGAAAAGTTGTCTCCAAAAAACAATATCGCAACTTGGGGGAGGAAACACAGTGGTAGTGGTGTAACCCTCGACCCAAGGTCTTGGTCGCCGCTTCACTAAACTGCATATTTCCATACATGTGAATGAATGATTCATAGTCAAACATGTAGGAAATCATCTGATTACCTGTAAATAACAAAAACAGTTAACAGACGCGAGGGAGGCCACCAATAATGATGATGGTCCCCAAGATGCACAGTACAATCTAGAGAGTGTGAATAAAATGATTTGATGTAGAACACTCGTAGAATCATTTGATCGGGAGCCAATAATGAGAACCCCCAACCAAACACAAGATGAGCTGCCACTGATGTCTGCAAGGAACTAGGTATTGATGTGTTTCTAGATCAACTTCCTAGATAAGATGTTGAATTCGATAGGAAGAGATTTGTCAAAATTTAGGCACTAAGGCGTCCTACATCAGTTGATAGGAAACGGGAAAAGATGATTTTGTACTGATGGAAATAATCAAGAGCAAGTGGGAAAAACTGACGACAAATAAGTTTTGGCATATGATTGCTTTGGTTGATACAAGGAGCAGTAGATAGTGGGATCCTCTTGAACAATAGAAGGCACTCTAACAGGGTACTAGGCAGCTTAGGCTTAATGAACACCAAAGAGTATTAGGATTCACTAATGTAGGAACACTGGGAGATGAAGGCTAAACTCATATATGGTAGGGTTCAGCTAAATGCAAAATATTTTTCTGGGAGGTGCCATGTTCAAGATTTTGTGCTGCCAAATCGACCTTTAGAAAATGTAACATAAGAAGTATCCATGTTGTCCAAAAAAATTTCCCCGTTTGATTAAGTTTAACAAGTCCAGACGGGTAAACTTGGTGATTTTTTCATGTTTAGAGAGTCTAAAAAACATCATAAAAGACAACTCCAGGGGGTACCTTTGTCATGTTTGATAACCGGGTGCAACGAAGGGAGAATAGTAAGCCTGAAACAATTCAATTTCCGTGAGTTAGTCCATTGAATCCGGAATAGTGGGAAAGCTATGTTCAATGGACATCTACCTCATTTTGTTACGAGTACGAGGATACAGAGTAAACTCAATGTTCTTTGTGAAATTTTAACGAGTCCAGCAAGGAAAAAATCGATGCTCTCCATGAAATTTTAGCGAGTCACATGGAGAAAAACTCGGTCACTTTTTTTGTTTAAAGATCTTTGTAAAAGAGGAAAAGAATGGCTCACATGTCTCTGTCGTGGTAGTTTAACGAGCCCGACAAAGGAAACTCGGGGTTTTTTTAGTTTTATGAGCTAGAAAAGGTCCCTAAAAATAAAGCTCATAATCGGGTCGAATATGGTTAGATCTGCAGATAAACATTTAAAACCCATCAGAGCATCAGTTACATATAAAAACCAATAGCTGCAACAAAATGTAGCATGAATTTACCAATTTTTATCAGACTAGTTGAGTGAGTATGACCTTTAGAATGGCTATAAGAAGGCTACAGACCTTCATTTTCACTCTGTTGAGTGTTGTGATAGAGCTCTAGAGTAGAAAAAGTGGTGAAACTCCATCTGTCAATTGTGGATGATCCGGGCCACAATTTCTCATTCCGCGAGATCCAGGTAAAAGCTTGAACCTTTCTCTAGCATTTAATTATGTGTTTTAGTTCTTTTTTCGGTCAAAATTATCAATTTTAGCAAGCCCTAAAAAATTTAAGCGGCTAACGTGGGTGATTAGTGTTGTGCCTGCATTAAAATCTCTTCCCGAGAATAAACAGAGTGTTAACACACAGTGTTGGGCACTATAGCTCGTGTTAGCTGGCAAAGATGGTTGAAGAACTTGTGTCTTATCATTCTAAAGTGTTCCAAGCATAATCTAATCCACTGAAAATGTGGTTTATGTAGGTACAAAGCTATTTACCATGAGAATTTGGCGCGAAAGGGAGCATGAGCAGAAAGAAGGTGAAATGGTTACCGATGTAGCTACATTGCTAGTTCTCCGTAGATGTGGATTGCTAAAGTATGCTCGTTTAGAGTTGATGAGGGGATAGGAGGACCTTCTGAGGTGGATAATCTAGTAGTGGGATGACCGCCAACATGTCTTTCATATCGGGGGTAATGAACTCTCAATTGAGAAAGAAGAAATCTATTTTTTGACTGGCCTGTCATGCAGAGGACCAAGGCCCAATCTGACAGCATCTAGGGTTGATCCGTGCACCACTGCTGATTTGATCCATACCCACTTCAAAAACAATGCAGAGGCAGTAATTAATCGGGTGCCTATTGTAGGGTGGCATCAAGACCGTTGAGGTCTCTGTTCTGGATGATAGTTCTCTTGGCTATGGCCAAGAGTTAGCACGTGGCCACCAAGGCCCAAGTGTTGTTATCACTAGATTGTATGCAACCCCAGGTATTTGACTGGTGTGAAGGTGTTGTCCGCTGAGTTCATGCAGAGTTGACAGCATGTAAGACCCGGACCCAAAGAGAGTTTGGGTATGGTACATTGATCTTGTCGTTCATACTAGAGTGGGTGCCGGCCATGAGGCCAAGAATGATCATGGACGCATTGGGCCCGCAGGAGCCAAGAAAAGCTCGTTGGGCAGATTTGATACCGTCATTGTATTGATGAGGGATTCTTCGAGTGGCTTGAAGACCAAATCATATTGATTTAAGATTATCCCTATGTAGGGATGACCTATACAGGAGATCCAGAGTTGGTATTACTCCCGGGCACTCAGTGGGGTCTAGATGGTAAGAGTGTGATCAGCGCATTTTGAATTATTTTTGTATCTTTTGAATGTTTATGCAATTTTTGTTTTTTGTTTAATGGGTGAAAATATGTTTTGACATGAAGCTTGTTGCTTGAAACAGATGTGGCACCTGTCTGTCCAGCCGGAGCCCCTCGCTATGCAAGGCGAGGAATGCAGCTACCTGGGGTTGGTGCAACAGCGGAGGTTGCAAAAGCCGCCGAAGATGGTGATGACACACATATTTTTCATGATCTTACTAGAAACCTGGAGGGTTTAAGTATGGGTGTGCCATCTCTTCCCATGAGAGAGATATTGATTCATCTGCAGCGGCATACATTGGGTGTGCTGGAGAGATACTTAGTGCCTCTGAGGAGGATAGCCAGAGAAGTTGTATGTTATTTTGAGCAGCAGGCTCAGTAGGAGGGATGGATAGATGTGTAAATGTCATAGTGAGGCTTAGTGTAGCCAATTTCTGTAAAAAAACAAAGTTTTGAGAAGTTTTTTGATGTAATCTAAACTGGACACGACATATATATATATATATATACACATTTTGGCGATTTTGTTCTTGTGTGCGTTTTAATGTTTATGTATTTTCTATGGTAAAAAATATATACTCATGTATGAATGTTTTCTATAAAAAAAGTGACAAATTCCAATCTAACACATAATTCACCAATGAATCAGCTAATGCATTAAATTCTCTAGGAATGTGCTCAAACGCAATGGTTTGAAAGTGACGGTCTAAAAGTCGGACCGTTAAGAAATAATGTAACAAGATTGGATGATGGACATGATAATGATTGTTTAACTGCATAACTATGAGTTGGGAATCTAACCTGACTAATATATTGAAGATGCAATGAGATGAAACTTTCGTGAGGAGTTGGATCACCAACATATACTCAAAAATGTTGTTGGTGGCATTGCCTAGGAAGGTTCCCTCAGAACCAAGAAGTTCTGAATTTGGTGTGTAGAGGACCCAAGCAGCTGACACAATGTGCCTAGTATGACGACTAGCACTATCCGCATATCCAACGTATGATAAGGATGACGAAGGCATGTTTGTAAAAAAAGAAAAGAGTGTCTATGAGAAAAACACTCAAAAAACCAAAATATCCAGAGACATCAAAATAAAGGCAAAACTCATATACATAAAATTACAAAGCATATGCCTAGTGGGGAACTAGGAAAAATACTTCTTCAGATAGAGCCCATTGCGGGGCTCCGCGAGTGGAATTCCATTACAGTCCTGAAGTTCATAAGCTCCTTTTGAGAAGACTTTGGTGACTATTTAAGGACCAAGCCATAATGGTTGAAGGGTTCCTGCCCCCAAGAGGTCATGTCTCTGATCGTAGTGTAGAACGAGATCGCCCTCTTGGAAAGAACGAGGCTTGACAGATTTTTTATATTGAGCTTTGACTCAACGCTAGTGAGCTTCGAGTGCCAGTGTGGCATCTCGACAAGTTTCATCCAAGTGATTGAGTGAGAGCAAGCGCTCTTCTATGGCGGTGGTGCTGGGTAGGAGTTCAACAGCGAGCTTGAGTGATGGAATCTCACACTCGATTAGGAGTACTGCTTTGAGGCCAAATTCCAGTTGGAATGGCATGAAGCCTGTGGCAGTTTTGACCAACGTATAGTATGCCCATAACGCAGAATATAACCTTTGATGCCATGTGGTCTTATGATTTTCGACTAACTAACGAATTATGGTTTTGAGGATGCCATTTGTGACTTTGACTTGACGATTTTCTTATGGATGGTAGGACGAAGACTGATCTTGTCGAAAACCTAGCATGGAAGTTAATTCTATCATCATATGGTTCTGAAAATGTGACCCATGATCTGTGACAATTGAAAGGGGTACACCAAAACGATAGATAACCTAGTTGAACAGGAACAAAGCGGTGGTTTCTCCATCGACCTTAAAAGTGGGAATGGCTTCTTCCCATTTCGTGAAGTATTTGACTGCAATGACAATGTAGTTGTGTCCATCTACTGAAGTGGGATCGCATGTAACGAAGTCTATTCCCCATTTAGCGAAAGGACCAATGGAGACAACCAGATGGAGACGGGCGAGATGAGCACACATTTTCTTTGTGAAAATTTGACATGGATGGCACTTCTGGACCACTGTGATGCAGTCTTTGAACAAAGTGGGCCAATAATAGCATGCACACAAGATTTTCTGGGCAGTCACTATGCCAGAAATATAACCGCCGCAACCCCCCGCGTGGCAGTCATTTAAAATGCATTCTGCCTCATTAAAAGTGAGACAACACCAAAGAATAGCATCAACACCACGACAATATAAAGTATCGTTTAGCACGAGATAGTGTTTCTCTTGGTGGAAAATACAACGTCGTTCGTCGGACGTGAGAGTTGAGTGGAAGCATTGAGTTTGGAGGTAGACCAAAATTTCTACATACCAAGGATCAGAAGAATCGACTAAGTAGACGGATTCATCAGGAAATGGATCATGAGCGACATCTTCTAAGTTGATTCTAAGAAGGTCTGACAGTAATTCGGCGAAGACTAGAGATTTCTTTGCTTTGGTAGCAATGAATACCAAGTCAAATTGTTGGAGGATGACAATCCATTTGGAATATTTTCCTCCAATAACTTGGTGAGATAAAATGTGTTGCATGGAATTTTCCAAAGCAATGAAGGTAGTCTGTCGTAGTAATATATAGTGTCGGAGTCGGGTGACAGAAAATACCACCGCAAGAGAGAGTTTCTCCTCATGTGAATATCGAAGTTCAGGTCCGATGAGACCTTTTGACAAGTAATATATCAAATTTTCACTATCATTGTCATGAACTTGAACCAAGACCATTCCAAGTGTGGATGGTAAGGCTCCCAGGTAGAGGAGAAAGTCGCATGAGTAGTTGGGGGCACTAAGATGTGGGGCAGAAATGAGTGCTCGTTTCAGGGCCTCAAACGATAGTTGAGCTTGGTCATCCCACAAATATAGTGTTTCCTTTTTTAACAAATGCATAAAGCCTTTCATCATCTCAACATAGTTTACTATGAAACAATGTAAAAGTTTTGCCTTCCCTTGAAAACGTTGGAGTTGCAGAATGGATTGTAGTGCGGGTAATTCAATGATTGCCTTGACCTTGTCAGGATAAACCCTGATCCCGTGCTTGGACACCATAAAAACTAGAAGGCATCCAGTCTCGACAAAAAATATGCACCTATGTGGATTTAGGCATATATTTTATAACCTACACCGAGCGAAGATTTTTTTTTAGATGCATGAGGTGATGGAATCGCTTCTTGGAGTGAGCTGGAAGGTCATCCAAGTAAGCCTGTACAATATTCCTAATGTCATGAAAGGCATAGTTCATAGCCCTTTGAAAATTTTCTCCTACATTCTTCAGATTGAATGGGAGTTTACGATACGCAAATGTGCCCCAAGGACAGATGAAGGTGGTTTTATGTTGGTCATCCTTTTTAATCGCAATATGGTTATATCCTGAGAAACCATCCATAAAGGAAAAAGACTCGCATCTGGCGCAATCATCAAGGACCTGATCTATGAACGGTGTAGGATAATTCTCTTTTGGACAAGCGGCATTCAAATTGCGATAATCAACACAGACTCAGATGGTGCCTTTTTTTTTTTCTACGGGAACCTGGTTGGAATCCCATTCTGTCAAAGGAATGGGATAGATAAAACTAGCATTTAAAATTTTTTTGACTTTAGTTTTAATGGCGGCCGCTTCGCGTAGGTAGACTAGTCAGAGTCTCTACTGAATAGGTTTATCATTTCATAAACTTTTATTTTATGCTCGACTATAGAAGGATCTATGACAGGCATTTCATTGTAGGACCAAGCAAACACATCACGAAATTCCTTAAAAAGGGATGTGAAGTGTGCAATTTCCTCGGGATTGCAATCTACTCCAATATGAATATTTTCCACGACACCCATTTTGACCAAGATATTGATGAGCATAGTTTTATAAAGGTTTCCCATGTTCCCTTCTGAATCGATAGTTTGAACAGTTGTGTAAACGGAGGGAACGATCTTAGGTGGGTCCAAAGATGGGATTTGAGTACTTATCATGTCCGAATCAGACATCGAAGTGCGATGGTGGAACTCTCCCCAAGGTCGTTCTCATAAAGACATGATCTCTCAAATAGCTTCGTCCATAGGTAGGACTTCATCAAGGAGATCCTTAGAAAGAACAGTGATGGGAAGGAGGTTTGTACCTTTGGTCAAAACCATAGCTGTGGAGGGTTCAGATCAAATTTGGATGGCTTGATAAGCCAACTTGGCTAGTGAGAGTGGCATCTGATCTCTATAGGAATCAATGTATAAAGGCACCAATAGGATCCATGGGTCGATAGCGCCATCGAAAATGGTGGATATAATTGCAACTGTATGTGGGACCTGAGGCGGCAGGAGAGGAAAGCAACCCATCAAGGAAGATGCCTTCAGAATATCGGTACCAATACTGACGTATGATTCAGGAACACTTCCTATTAGGGGTACAATGCTACTTGGTAACATGGCATAATCAAGGGTGCAAAAGGATAAGTGATCCACTATGAATATTTTCCCATCCAATGGAAAGAGGATGAGTTGGAAAACCGAAGAGATAATGGCAATCATTGCGTATGACTAATTGCGACCCATTAATAGATTATAGTCGAGATGATGATCTACGACTTCGATGTCCACTGTTATCATTTTCCCACTAAGGGAAATGTGAAAGCTAGCAAGGTAGCCTTTTGGGAGGAAAGTGTGGCCATCAAAAGCTTTAAGGGAATTCGACGGTAGGGACAAAGTGGGAGAACCCAAAGAAAGCCAGCAAGTAGTTGACATAACATAGGTTGAAACACCTTCGTCTATGATAGTACGATGGATTGGTCTCCCTTTCAAGGTGACTTGCACCTGGAATGCAAGTTGGTGTGAGAGGTGAGACTTAGATTTTTCTATGTCAAAGATATCTAGCATAGAATCCTGGGGGTCAATTCCACCGATGGTCGAAAGCAGAGCTTTCCTTTGTGTTGGACAAGTTTTTAATACCCGAGAGCAGACATAGCTGATGGTGCCTGCGCCAAATCTTCTAAAATGTCATATTTTTGGGCGGCACATGCAGAGGTGTTATGCGTCATGCGTCGAAGTGTCCCTTTGGGGGGACCAATTGTGGGGTCAGCAGCAGGCCGTTCAATATGCAAATCATTGGGTGGCGATGGATTTGAACTGGTGCCAGGTTCTTGAGTATCAACGACAGGATTTCCATATAATATGGCTCGTGTATGGATTTCAACACTTTCTACGCCATAAATGGTGGAAAGTCCTTCACTGGAAGGATGTGTACCACCATTTCCCATTTATAGAGGTTGTGGTGGGTTTGCAATCATGTGTTTCTATTGCTGGTGTGGATTAGGGAAGGGATTATGAAGAATGGCAGGTGTCCTCCCAAAGTCCTTGTTTGTGATAAAATTTGTGCATTCCTGCAGCTAAGGACATTTGTATGTTAAGTGGTCCTCCACACAGATTCTGCAAGGAAATTTCATGGGTTTCTCCTTCCCTTTGTCGGTCTTAACAACATTTTTCTTATTGAGATTATTCTGATGATCCGACTGCTCATCCGAAGAATAAGTCTTCTTCTTGTTCTTTGTTTTTTTTCCACTAGGTTTTTGTGAAATTTGCACACAATTTACCTCAGCGGTAGGAAGAGTAGTTGATTGTTTAGGGGTGGTGGTAGCCAAATATGGCTGGGAGGTTTTCTCACTAGGCTATTTTATGGCTACGCCAGAGATTGCACCGACGAGACCGTCGACGTGTGCTCCAGGTTTCTGAGTAGCGAGAGGATTCAAATAACCAGGGGCATGGGGGAGTAAATCATATAGCATGCTAGATTTCGAATAGATCAAATATAAATGTTGTGCACGACGAATGGATTGATCTTCTCTGACTGCACCGGACAGAAAAATGTCCTTAGCTAGGGTTGGTAAGAGTGACTTACAAAACCAATTAGATAAGAGATGATCTGGGATTAGTGAATGTGATCATAGATGTGGGTGGTGGTGTCTTGGTGCAGCGAGGTTAAGAGTTCCGTGCTGGTTTCGTATCTAATAGTTAATTAGAAATTCTTAAGAAATTATGTAGCTAAGGTGCCAAAAGTGTTTATGGCTCCACGTGGTAACTCAATTTACCATTTGACAGCATTGCCTATGAGGGTGCAGGGGAAAAGTCGAAGCCGAATACTATCATCCACCATGGAGTTAGAAACAGACCATAGGTGAAAGGTGGTGAAGTGCGTAGCCGGATCTTCCCCTTGTTTCCCGTCGAATTTAGGGATGTCAGACGGAATCTTGTGCAGTACTGGAGGCCAGAGTGGGTTGTGATTGATGGGATCATTTGTCAGTTTGTAGATGTCGGGGATGTCTAGAGCTTCCAAAAATGGCAACTGCATGTTTTCCCCCGAATCTAGCCAAGGAAGTATTGGCTAACTATTCGGACCATAAGGTCCTCCCATCAATGTGTTACCAATAGGATACGTAGGACTTTGTTGATAAAAGTTCCCTGTGGTGGGGGTGTAGGGATGTATGGTTGCTATCCATAGGGTATATTGTACTGTGGGGTAAACGGTTGGTTTCCCCCAATGTAAAAGTTTCCCCCTTATCCAAATGGATTTTGGGGTTGGTTTTCCCATATGGACATAATAGAGCTAGTCAGAGGCATGCTACTATTTTCATAGTTAAGCAACAGCATAGACCCTGCACCGGGATTTTTCCCACTCATAGGAATAGTGTTAACAATAGGTTGTCCTGTTTGTCCTAATGATTGCAGGGGTACCTAAGTGCCCCCTGTTGTCTGTGTGTTGGTGACACTACCCCCTGGTATGGTGGCCAAGGGGTTTGAACTCAACAAGGGGTTCCAACCGAAAGGGTTGCGAAAAGGAACCGAAGTAGCCCCACTAGTAGGAGAGGGAACTGTGGGTCCTAGTATAGTCATCGTATGAGTAGATCTCGAAGGACTCGAAGATCCACTAACAGTTGTGGTGACCATAGTGTTGGGACCAGGCATAGGCTGGCTACTAGGGCTCCCAATTATAGGCATAGAACTGACTACCAGCGAGGAAGATGGTGGCGAACTTGGGTTGGTTTCCATTGGTATCAACCCCATGGGTGTCGATTGTGAAATGGATGTTGGTGCAGCCGAAGACATATCTTAGCTTAGTGTAATCTGAACTAACAATTGCACCGACGGATCAATGAGTGGAGGATTATAAGGAGGTATGACTCCTTCTGTAAAAGGATCCTCTAGAAATTCCGTGTGATACTGTGCTTTGTGAAAATCAACGGTTATCACTGGAGACTGCTCTTCCAAAGAAGCCACAGGCTCACCGAGACTTGACTCCTCCTCTGGTGTCAACGGAGGGAGACCTCGATGTCGTCGAGACAGACGGCAAGGATCGAATGACGGCACTGTGACCTACTTATTTTTGGAAAATTTTAAGTATTTGTGATGTATTATAAAGTATCAGTGATGGTAACCACACACCTAAAAAAAGAAAAAAGAAAAAGGGACTATCTAAAATCAATCAACAAGTAGCTAGAACAGGGTGGCCCTGTCTAAGTACTACCATTTGCTAGAGATGAAACCCAGTATCACAATAGCATATAGAGAGGGTTAATCGTAAACATAGTTACAATTACTCTAGAGCTTCGCCTGAACATCAGATAATAGGTGTAAGCACTCTCGCGAAGATGAGTACCCTCTGAAAGACCGAAGACACAGTAGGTTCGTCTATTTTAGGTACCAGGACAACTCGTCCCAGTAACCTTGTGTAAGTCCCTAAAAATTTTGGCCACTAAAGATACCGCAAATCACAAACATCATCAGGGGGGTCACCATCATAGACAACACGCTATATGGGCAAAACACCTAGATCCACGATCTAGTTTCGACATCCCCGAAGGGAACCCCAATATATAGCATGCCCACTGAATGCACTCGAAGGACGACTACCTTCTCATGCACCCTGGTGTTGTCTCGTGCTTAACTTTGGTGGTAGTGGAGTGGTCTCAATAATATGAGTGCATTAGGATTTCACTTATTAATGACTCTAGTCTCAAGTTTTGAGATCTTGGGTTATTTTATCACTTCACCTACCCCAAGATCCTAGCCTAAACTACTGTTGGTGTGAGCTCAGAAAAAGTTATATGATTAATTTTATTATCGCTTGATTCTTAGTGTACTTTATTATTAGTCTTGCGGAGGGGGAGTGGACATATGAAATATGATGAGACTTTGACTCAAAACACCATGCAGAAATATGCTCTAAATATTCAATTCAATGAAGATTTTTTCTACAAGGAGATATTTTCTTTCAACATCCATGCATCAAACATTCAAATAACACAGTTCAACTTTTAAATATTCAGACATCTATCTATCTTCTCGTAACAACTTTTAAACCAAAAATTTTCACAATGAATTCAGCCAAGTTCAGAAAACTAAAAAAAATTCTTCTTCAAAAAGTAGATGCGATTGACATTAACTCTTTTAAACCAGAACAAAAGACAGAAATGCTAGCTAGTAAAAAAGCACAGGGATCCAGCAAGAGAAGCTATTCTGATGGCCAAGAACTTCACACCGAAAGGGAAACACAACAAAGGTGTAAAAAATAGATTTTGGGTGGGTAACACTGGTAAGAAGAGGGTAAAAAGCATTAATATTTGGACTAACACACTATATCTAAGCCTGGGCTACATTATAATGCTCTAAAACACTTACAGGGGAAGCGTTAGTTAGGGTAAAGTTACACAAATAGCTAAGCAGGGTCTAATTTGGACTCTGTGAGCTTTTGAGATGTTCACTGAGCATATAAACTGGTCGGAAGGGTATGTGAACAAAAGGAAAAAGGTGATAGGAATAACCCAGAAACTTGGGGTTTACTCCCCAGTAGAGTCGCCAGTTCTGCTATAGGGTAATATGCTTGGGTGGTGGTTATTAAATATCCCTCTCAGGGCTTTTCGATGCTTGAGGCAGACAGTCAAATTAGCTATAAATTTCACAAATATGTTGCACACATATTCATGCTAAGGTATATAAATGACAAAGTAAGATGGAGAGATTACCTCTTTGTAGATAGCAGATCCTATGGAGAACACCAAGCAGCGAAGTAGGGATCCTCCTTCACCACCTCCAAATCCAGATCCTGCAATCAATCAAAGCACCCATGTAATATCTACAACAATATAACTTCTTATCAATTAAACTAACATATAATAAGAATAAAACAATACAGATCTAAGCCATTCATATCATGCTTCATAGATGATTATAAAACAATTGTGACACTGATGCATCGAATGGAAAAAACAGATACAATTCTATTGATTTATAAAAAGGAGGATTACAATCGTCAGTTGTACCAAGCCCTCCTCAGTTTTTGATCCCTCTCTCTCTTTCTCTACCTCCGAGTGTGATGATGCTCAAGGCTAAAAGCTCTCAATGAACTTCGTTGATCTTCAAGCCTCACACTACAACAATGAAATTTCGCTCCACATATGATCAAACCTTCGACCTTAGACGAAGAGCCCACAGCTCCATTTTATAGGATATGGAGAGGGAAAACCTTTCCAACTCTTTCAATCAATTTGAAATGGGAAATATCAAGATGTTTCCTTTTTCTTCCATGCTTTTTCCTTCCTTAAGAGTCCAGTTATATTAGGCAAGGCCTAATAAAAGGTTTGTGCCTTTTAGTTTCAATTTTGAATTGGCTCTTTCTGAGTAAACGCTGGAATTTCCAATCACTTTTCCACAATATTTTTCCCTTTTCACACTTAAATATGGATAATGCTTCCCTTTCGGCAAGACAGAGCATTTCCCTAGTCACTAACGCGCCCTTTGCATGGCTCAGGTGCGTTATAACGCTGTCTAGCTATCTCTAGGGTGCCTTACCTTGGCAGAAATGGGTTTTGTCTAGGTCATTTTCTTCCTTCCATGTCACCTTATCCTTTGATCTGATGAGGAGGTCATTTGTCCTATAGCACATGCCTCCATCATTTTCCAAGGATTCATTCCAAGAGTCAAGTCATTTGTCACTCCTAGGGCCAGTTTTTCTTCAAACTATGTTTCTGACCAAACAGAGATGAATTTGACAAAAGTGAGAGACGTGTTTGTCCACCATATCCCCATGAAGAAAAACCTCCTTCATATTTTACACAGGTATCATGGTTTGGGATCAATGTCAAAAATACAGATGTCATTGGAGAACTGCTGCACTTCTGGAGTGACCTTAGGAAAATCAGGTTTTCTCATAGTTGGAGTGTCCAAATTACTTAATTTATGGGTAAAAAGACAACTATACTGGAAGATATTTCCAATGAGATATCATGAGCTCAATGTGGAGTTGAGGAAGGCATCTAAAAGTTGTCTGCACCAGCACTCTACATTTCTGCACCATCATTCAACACTTTTTCACCAGTCTTGGGAGAATCAACTTTTGACATGTCAAATAAACACCAATTAGAGAAAAAAAGGTATATTTAGAAAGCATACTAGAAGATATTTCCAATGAGCTATCATGAGCTCAATTTGGAGTTAATGAAGGCCTCCAAAAGTTGTATTCACCAGCACTCTACATTTTTGCACCATCATTCATCACGCTTTGACCACTCTTGGGAGAATCGAATTTTTATAGGAAAAATCAACTCCAATCATAGAAAAATTGGTATATTTTGAAAGTAGATAGGATAAAATTTCCAAAAAGATATCATAGGCCCAATTTGGACATCGGTAAGGCCTCCAAATTCCCTTTGAAAAAGGCACTACGCGTAGGGAAATTTTGACAAATTTTGGTTTTTTGCTAAGGCCTATTAGCGCAGCGCCATTGGTCCTACGTTTTTCCCTTAGGCATCCTCAGAGGGAAAAATCTACATTTTTGGATTCCTCATGGATAGCCCACTATGCTCACAAAATTTTAGAGAAATTGGAGCATTTTTTACCCCTCAAAAGGTCAACAAACACCTCATTTTTCACCATTCTGCCTCCTTTTAATGCATGGCGCTACGCTAATAGAAGTGTTGGGATTTTGACATTTTGCATAGGTTACAAGAGCTTGATCAGAAAAAAAAAAGAGTATTTTTGGAAATTAGACTCATAAATATTTCCAAGGGGCCATCACGGAGAAAAATCTGACATCGGGAAGGTCCCCAAAACTTGGCTGCAACAGGACCTATTTTCAGCCTAAGATGGTGCTACGCTAAGAGACAACATTGTGTGTTTTTGGCCAAAAGTCAACAAAACACACTCATTTATTGCAAAATTATATTTTCAAGTTTTTTGAGGCAAATCACTCTAGAATTAGGTGCAAGAAGTTATTTTGGCATTTATTTCATAGGATATTATGTGCCTTGGGCCTTACATGGTCTCTTGGACATTTATGAAATTTATGACATTTATGATGTATTTAGGGTTTCTAGAAGCCTCTTATAGTTTCTAGCTCCTAATTTGCTAGATAAATAGAGCATGAGGGCTTGATTGTAAATTTTGGCATTTGATAAGTTTTGAGAGCAATACATGTGTTAGTATGAATCTTTTGTCGTAAAAGATCATTTTAGCTACGCATAACAAATAGCCCTAACATCGATTATGGCTGCAAAATATATTTAAGTCTGCTTCACAAATCCAAATCTAAGCACAAAAGACATTAAGAAGATAAAATACAATATGGCTCCATGCATCCAATAGACAAGACAAGAACAATGTATTTAAAAGAATTTTATATTATATTAAAGAATGGGGCACCTGAGAGGAAAACAAGAAATGTGTTTTCTGTTTCTCCTCAATGGGATGGGTTCTTGAAAGTCCTCAGTGTTTCAGATCTAAAATTCCTCTCTCTTATTGGTGTAGAAAATCTAGACAAACATAGAACTCAATGGGAGCTCACAAAGAAAAAATGGAAAATGGTGACTGTTGTACATATCAGCCCCTCCATTCAGAACTTTGGCCAACAGCCCCATTCAAATTCATTTAAAACCTCTGTCGTGGCCTAACACCTCCATATTTCTGCTTAACACTCCCCTTTCCACCCATAAAATACACTGTGCAAAGGTTAAAACCCGCAATAAAAATTTATATCAGGCCCAGCCCCTTTTGGCCTTAGCCCCCATATTCTATTTATCTACGTGACCACAGCCCAGGACTGAGCACTAATCACAAAGGCGCTCTACATATAAAGTCATCGGATGCACCATAAACTGTCCGATCAGTCACAAATCAATGGTCCCATAGCATGCCCGCCTGGTGGTCCCCGCACCCAAAAACTGGTGGTTTATTCCGCACCACCTTCGCTCAACAGGCGGTATTCTTCGTGGGGCCAGTGATTCCATTGAATTTGTGCCGCGTGTATTTTGTACGGGCCCGAAACCGCTCCCATTTCGCACGTTAATGTTTAGTCAAAGATTGGGTAGCAGAATAAATGGTGATCGTCAGATCTCAAGGCCTCCATCGGATGGCCATCGTGCCTCGAAGATGCACGCGCTTTATCTCAGGCCTCCACTCTCCCCGCGCATTAAATTTCGGCCAAAGGAGGCGCAGCAGAATCAATCATTGTCGTCTGATCTTGTGCCTTTCATCCAACGGTGTTTATCTTCTAAAGTTGCACGTGTTTTAACCCATGTCTATCGTACCCCTAGCCCACCATTTCATTGCTCTCTGATGCATTTAAAACCGTCGATCTCATCCAATGATCGTGTGGCCCATAATCACTCACATTCTCCCCGCTTGACTAAGTCCTCCGCCACGTCATCTGTTCTCCTTGGCTTTTCATGCGCCTATGTGTCATCACCCCACGTGCCCATTATATTTCCATCCCCGTCACCTATATATATGTGTTTCATTCATATTCATCGTTTTTATTCATACATCATGTTTAAACTGTTTTACGTGGAAAACTTACATCCTATCTGTTTACCAAAACCTCTCTGTAATTCCGCCGTCACCCCGCATGCTCTTGCCATGTAGCCATATCATCGACGCCACCACTGTCTCCACCTCCACTCCCCTTACACCTGTGTCTAGTTTTTCTAATATATTTGTGAGTTTTGCAGGTTTATATGGAGGAGATGCCGCAATATATCGCCTCCGTTGCAGAGGCCAAGATCTTCTCTAAGAATAGTCTTTAAGGGCAAAAATTTAAGAACAAGGCTGGCGGTGGTTGCTATGATATGACCTCATTAATGGAAGCATAAATAAAATCCATTGAACCCTAAAGACGCCTGCAGAGGGAAAGATTACACAGCAAGAAGCCAGTGCCCAGCCTTATGATTTTGAATTTTAATTCAAAGATTGGAAGACCGTGAGTATCATGCACCAACACAAGCAACCTCAGGGTTTTATTGCAGTAGATTTTTCTCTTCCAATAAAGTACAAAACATTTGTATATTTTATTCTTTGTGTCTTGTTAAGAGTAGATTTTCATCCTCAGCATTTATTTCATGAAGCAGCAGCAGAGTACTTGCACCAGTTCAGCACCGTCAAACAGCATAGGCGGGTTTTTCCTCGCCAATTGGTTTTAATGATTCAATTTAATGTACATTACCTATCTCATTCTCTAGAGTTTTCAGTATTTCCTATAAAAACCAAGAAGAAAGACATTGTAAGGGTTCCATATTTCTATCAGCAAACTGTGCAGTGAAAGGCTTTGTATACATCTTGTAAAGTTTCTGTATGAAGGCTCAGAGCCCGTAGGGTCTCAGTGAGGAGGAGTTATAATTGTAATGAGGATTCTGGTCTTTGGTATCCCACAGTATGTAATATTTTCTTATGTGTTAATATAATATCTCATTTCATTGCATTTATCTTCTTGTATCATGTTCTAGAATGCAAGTGGCTCACTGATCTTAAGTAAGGATTCATCCTAGTTGGTGCCCATACTTGGATTAGTCAAGCGCTTTAAATAGGCCTAGTCATGATATACTGTTCCATGTTCATGTCATTCATATTTTCTGCTATATTAGTTACTTGAGGAAGGTGCTTTTAAAACGCCATTGTCATGTATGGATTCTTAGTTGGATAAGCCTATATGTGGTTCTATTGTGTATCTAGGTATCAGCCTCATGTTAACTAGTATCTCCTTCATGTTTTCCTCACTGCATCCATTTTCTAATATTTGATTTCTGTGGCATACTATTTGAACTGGCCCTCTTTGTAGTAAGCTGTCTCTTAACTGTTTGATGCTTTTGTATTGGAGTTTTGCATGCTGTTCCTACATTATTCTTATCTTTGTATCAGCTTCTGAGAGAGTTTGGTTCCATTTAAACTAATTTCCTTGTTTTACAAGAGATAGTAAGAGAGCTTTTGGATTGACAACCCAAGATATATTATGAGCTCTTTGCTATGTTAAGATGTCCTAGGCACTGGTCTATGGCAACTCTAGGCTGTCTCTAGGGGATGACATAATTGTCGACAACATCTTTTTGGTGCCATTGCCGGGGAACGAATTCAAGAAAATCATTTTCCCTGGGCCTCAACAAATTGTTTTCACTCTCTAATCAGGTGAGCACAGAGAGTTGAAGAGTTGCATATCTCTCACCTTGGTGACTCCACTGTTGTTTATCTGATAAATCTATTGGTAGTCCTGGCTTCTTGTAAGCCACATTTGAGGTCAGATACGTCTCAGCCGAAAGCACCTGTGTCTGATCCAGAGAAGAAATCAACCCGTGCTGAAATCCCTAAGTTCCCGTAGAAGATTATCCATCCTCTTCTTCTCAAGAAATTCCATTAGAAAATCTCGACTCCGCTGAGGAAAATCCTGAATATTACTCAGATAGCCCACCCAGGGGAAGTGCTAGAACCAAAGAGAACTTTCATCCTACCCCTGAGGCTGAAGAAGTCAAAGAAGTTGCAGAGGCAGCTCCTGTTAACCGTGAACTATTCCCATCTACACCTCAAGCTACTGTGCATTATATTCCTACTGTTACTCATACCTCACTTCCACCTCCTCCGCTTCCTCCATTCTTACACCAAAATATTGCACGACCCCCACCTCCTCTAATGGCTAATGTTCCAGCTTTTTTGTTAAATAAATATGCTCCCCTGGCCCTACCCCAAGTGTTGAATGATATGCCTCAGGATTATTTGAAAATATTGCCCAGATTTAATGGCGAGAATGAGATTTATGCGGAGAAACATATTGAGACTTTCTGCTCTTTCACAGAAAACTTAAATGTAGAACATTTGGATGTGGTCTTAAGACTATTTGTTCAATATCTGGATGGCGAGGCACGAAAATGGTTTAAAACATTGGCAGATCGCTCTATAAATACCTGGGAAAGAATGGAAGAAGTTTTTCTCAGGAAATGGGGAGAAACGAAAGATCATGGGCTTTGTCTTATTGAATTCAATACTCTGAAGAAGAAACCAAATGAGGGGGTGCAAGAATTTATTAAAAGATTTAATAAATTGTATTTGAGCCTTCCTGCTGATATGAAGCCTCATCAAACTGTTGCTAAAGTTGTTTTTGTAGCAGCCTTTGACTCAGAATTTGGTTTCTATCTGCGGGAAAGAATGCCTATCACTTTGGATGATGCTCAGACAGATGCTCTAGAATTAGAAGAAAATTTTTCAGCCATCGGAAAATCAAAAGGAAAAGTCGAGCAGGATGCCAGAAGAAGAGGTGAAGAGGAGGTATCTACTTCCAACCAGGATAAAGATTCGGACTGAATGGAAGAAATAAGTAAAATGATCGAAAATATAGTTAAGGTTGAATGGGAAGCCCTGAATCCAGCCCCCAAAATTTTTCAGAATGTTCCGAACAGAGGTTATAATCCTCAGTATAGAAGACCACCATTACAAATATTGCCAAGGGAAGCAAAGGAGCAGCATGATCAAGTACTACACCCATTGCACCTGGAAGGTCTAGTAGATGACTCTACCGAAGGCGCTGCCTATGGACTGGAAGATGTGAATCTTTCCTTTTCAAATAGTGACGAAGAAAAATCCTCTTTTGCTTTCAATTTACAAAAATAACTTGAGAAGATCAAAATCCCAGTCCCCTTGACTGAACTGTTGAAACAACCAGCATATCAATCTCAAGTCGCCTCTTTCATACTTCCCCCAGAAGCAGCATTCACCCCAGATAATATCAAGCCCTGGTAGGTCTTTGATGATAAGAACAGATGACAGGATTCCTATCAATAGAAGGTGAATTCTCCAACATGGAGATTGATGCTGACGAAAGAAATTTGACACCACTTGATAGTCAAAGAAAGGAGGAAGGAAATTCGGTGAAGGAATTTAATCCATGGAATGAAGAAATCAGATTGCTGGAGAGTATGTTGAATAAATATGATTCAATACAGGAAGGAGAACCTCAATTTCTAAATTGGGAATTGCAGGATGTAAAGATACAAGGAAATGAAGACAGTGAAGACTTCCTGGGTCCTGGGAGAGACTTAAGATTTCTGAGAAAAGAATTGGTGACTGAATCATCAAGTAAGAATTTTGGGTCTCATGATTTCGGAACTAACAATTCGGCTGTGTTGACAGGTATTGTAGAAGACAATCCACCCTTTGGAGTTGTCTTGGATACAGATGAACTATCGTAGAAGAAGGAAGGTGAGGCAACCCTGTCTCATGTGAAGGAACTTGTTATTACTGATAATGACAAGAAGAAGTTGATGTATCTGATAGACAAAGAGAGGACTAGAGGATAGAATTTTGGAGCTACTACAGTGATGGGAAATCAGAATTCCATTCTGATAGAAGATAGGAGTCCAAAATCTGAAGAACTTGATTTGATTGCCAGAAGCAATCAAGCGAGTAAAGGAAAATTACTGAATATTGTCAAGGAAGAAGAAGAACAGTATGCTAAAACAAATATGCAGCATATTGATGAAATTCTTGTAGACAAATGGTTGAATTATTTTCTGAAAACATTTAGAGAAGAGAACGAAATTGTAGGCACTGAAGTGAAAATGCCTGAAGTTGTGAAAGGAGCAGGAGTAGATACTAGTTTGCAGAATTTAAATATGCTTACTAGTACACAAGGAAGAATGAACGATTATGCTACTGCAGTTAAAGAATTAAAAGGTAATTTACCTTTTAAAGGTAAATTTGTAGGTGATGAAAAAAAGAATGTTGTGGAAGGAGGTATCCTAAGAGATATTCAGGAAGTTTGTGAAGCAACCACATTTTTAGCAAAAGAGGCAACATCGATAGTAATGTTCAAGATAGTAGCAGCAACAAAAATCGAAGACAGCAGTGGGAAAAGTAACTTCCAGACAAAAGAAAGGTTGGACATAGAGATTGACTGCATCATAAGACTGATGATGAAGGTGTCTCAGAAACAGCAGATAGCAGCAAGAAAGCAGAGAAAGTTTGGCAATGGAAAAACAAAAACAGAATGTGAAAGCATATCTGGAGGAAAATTGCAGAACAAAATATGGAAACATAGAGGGGTACAGTTGAAGAATAATGTAACTAATGGATACCAGCAAAGCAAAGTATGGGACCTAGGAGGCGAAGACAGCCTGGTGTATTATATTGTACATTAGTTTTCTTTTTGTTTCATCATTCTTTTAATAATGTGTGGGTGCCGATTAATTATGAAGTGAAAACTAGAGGTGCTAAAGAGCAGAATCCACTTAGAGCATGATCAGATGGTCTGCAGGTTCTCGACATGTCCAAGGATGAACATGCCATCCCCAGATGGAGCCAATGTTGTACATATCAGCCCCTCCATTCAGAACTTTGGCCAACAACCCCATTCAAATTCGTTTAAAACCTCTGCCGTGGCCTAACATCTCCATATTTCTGCTTAACACTCCCCTTTCCACCCATAAAATACACTGAGTAAAGGTTAAAACCCGCAATAAAAATTTATATCAGGCCCAGCCCCTTTTGGCCTTAGCTCCCATATTCTATTTATCTACGTGACCACAGCCCGGGACCGAGCACTAATCACAAAGGCGCTCTACATATAAAGTCATCGGATGCACCATAAACCGTCCGATCAATCACAAATCAACGGTCCCATAGCATGCCCGCCTGGTGGTCCCCGTGCCCAAAAACCGGTGGTTTATTCCGCACCACCTTCACTCAACGGGCGGTATTCTCTGCGGGGCCAGGGATTCAATTGAATGTGCATCGCGTGTCTTTCGTACGGGCCCGAAACTGCTCCCATTTCGCACGTTAATGTTTAGTCAAAGATCGGGTAGCAGAATAAATGGTGACCGTCAGATCTCGAGGCCTCCATCCGATGGCCATCGTGCCTCGAAGATGCACGTGCTTTATCTCAGGCCTCCACTCTCCCCGCGCATTAAATTTCGGCCAAAGGAGGCGCAACGGAATCAATCATCGTCGTCCGATCTTGTGCCTTTCATCCAACGGTGTTTATCTTCTAAAGTTGCACGTGTTTTAACCCATGTTTATCATACCCCTGGCCCACCTTTTCATTGCTCTCTGATGCATTTAAAATCGTCGAACTCATCCAGTGATCGTTTGGCCCATAATCACTCACATTCTCCCCGCTTGACTAAGTCCTCCGCCACGTCATCTGTTCTCCTTGGCTTTTCGTGCGCCTATGTGTCATCACCCCACGTGCCCATTATATTTCCATCCCCGTCACCTATATATATTTTTTTCACTCATATTCATCGTTTTTATTCATACATCGTGTTTAAACTGTTTTACGTGGAAAACTTACATCCTGTCTGTTTACCAAGACCTCTCTGTAATTCTACCGTCACCCCGCATGTTCTTGCCATGTAGCCATATCATCGACGCCACCACTGTCTCCACCTCCACTCCCCTTACACCTGTGTATGGTTTTTCTAATATATTTGCAAGTTTTTCAGGTTTATATGGAGGAGCTACCGCAATATATCGCCTCCGTTGATGAGGCCAAGATCTTCTCTAAGGACAGTCTTTAAGGGCAGAAATTTAAGAACAAGGCTGGCGGTGGTTGCTATGATATGACCTCATTAGTGGAAGCATAAATAAAATCCATTGAACCCTAAAGACGCCTGCAGAGGGAAAGATTACACAGCAAGAAATATTAATTGGGTGGCATACAAATATCAGTGAAAATCGAGAAAGCCAGTGCCCAACCTTATGATTTTGAATTTTAATTCAAAGATAGGAAGACCGTGAGTATCATGCACCAACACAAGAAACCTCAGGGTTTTATTGCAGTAGATTTTTCTCTTCCAATCAAGTACAGAACATTTGTATATTTGCAGGTTAAGGTTTTCTTGATTAAATGAGGAAATTTTGCGGGACAAGGATGAAGATCCTCCGCCTTTCGAATACATCAAATAAATTATCCACAAGATGCAAATCTATGTTGTCGACGAGGTTTCATGAGCCTCCGCTGCCATGCGCCCCTGTTAAACATGGAAAATGGCAAAGAAATCACAGAAAAAAGAGTATCGGATCGCAGAAAATCAGAAAATGAACCAGAAGCAGAGGATTAATGGAAAAATAAGTGGGGATTATGGCTAAGACAGTTATCAAAATCCTAATCCCCAACTCAAACACAGTTTAAAAGAGAAAACCTAAAGGTGTTGATCAGACACGTTGCCTCCACCGCCATATCTGAGGAAAATTAATTCCTCAACCACCGCAGTGCCACCTATTGCCTCAAAACACTCAATCAGAGTCCGAATTTATTGAACAAGATCAGATCTTTTGCCTCGAAGCAGCTGAAGAATTTACTTCTGCCTGAGATTTAATGACAGAATGTCTACAGAATAACCCTAATTGTACACAGAGCCTCAAATGTCAAACAAAGCTCCCACCGAGTTATTTTCATAAATGTAAATCAATTAATACAGTGGAACAACTGTATAGTTTCTTCATTGAGCCCCTCACAGGCTGAGAAGACATTAATATCTGTATTAATTGATTTTGAGATCCTTCCATCAGATCTCACCTCCTCATATTTCTATAAATACTCCAGTAGAAGATGAGTGAGGGGTTGGTTGTCAATGTAATTGCTGAAGCATTCTATGTAACTGAGCTGAAGACTCCTGATTGTAAATAGTGTTTTCACTGACTCTTGGAGCTCTGCTTGTAACAGATAGGTTAGGTTGTGAAGAGAGATGAATTAAAACACTGGATTTGAAGATTGTAACTGGTTTGGAGCATCAATACAAGCTGATTTATGGGATCCTGATCTATGTTGACAGTGATGTTATTCTCATTGCAACTTGTTGTTTTATTTTTGTTTTCATTTTGTTTCATTTTCCACTATAAAGAACAGTTTAAACAGTGTTAGGACCTGTTGTATACCAGTAACCTTCTCTGGATGAGAAATCTTTATTTAGATGTTTTCTTCTATCTGTGTTATTTGGAAATGGTTAATTTAGTTTAGGCATATGCATGTTGGCGTTCCCTCATCTTATTGCCTTAATTGAATGTTATTTTTAAATGTTACTTTCAATATATTTTGTGTGAAGATGAACTGAGGAAATTAAGGTTAGCCCTGAGTCCCTTTCTTATTTGCTCAACTATTTGATTGTTTCCCTTAGGATGTGTTAAAAGCTGACTAGTTTCAAAGTACTTATCAGATCTTAGGCCATTCTGTGTCATCTTTGTGATTGTCCTGAAAGAAACCAAGTAAAGAGGAGCTAGGAGAGGATTTGTGGTGAGCCCGGCCCGTTAGTATCTACTCCAAAGGTTGCCTTCAAGTTTCCCTTTGTTTTTTTTTATATGTTTTCTATCAGAAGTATATCAAAGGCTGGATAGTTTCGAAGCACTTACCAGATCCTAGTTTGCTTCCGTGTTTTTCCTAAGTGCCTGGTCAAAGGCTGGCTAGTTTCAAAGTACTTACCAGATCCTGGGCTGCTCTTTGTTCTGCATCTGTTATTTCCCTTTCTTATTGTATCACTCCATTCCATAAATCAAACCTTAAAGAGATCCTAGGCATAGATGACTTGCCCCATAGACCACTCTTGAACCTGATTTGCTTCAATTAAATCCTCTTATGACTCCATAGCCCAATGGATTGAAAACCTGCCATCATATTTCATCTTAGCTAAAGCTTACTCTTGTTGCTTGCAACTTTTCACTTTTGAACCTATTTTGCATATAGATCTTTCAGCCTCAGGCAGTAATCATGTTCAACCATCCAAAAACAAAACAAATCCTTGATCATCATAACTAGCCTAATATCATTACCTTAAGCTTTTCAAAGACAAATCCATCTTTGTACATATTGGAGAGATCCCTCTCCGGATTCAGGAGGGCTACATCCTAGAATCCCAAAGTTGGTTGAAACGATGTTAACTCTGTGATCGGACTTTTGCCAATCTTGCTTATTACAGAGACCTAACATTTCTGGCGACTCCGCTGGGGATCGAATCCAGAATCTCTGGTTAGAGTTTGTTGTGTTTCGGGATACCCTTGAAAAAGGATGTTTCACAAGCACTGTGGTGGACAGTGTATCTCTTTGAAAACATTCTAAAACTTTCCACCTGGTGACTCCACAATCCTGAACAGACCTTAAGACTCCACTGGGAAGAACCCTTATCATTATAATATCCTTCAAACTCAGGTAGAGGCCTGTAGGATTAAAATTGTGAAAACAGATTAGTTAACCCATCAAATATTGTCATATCTGGTTGAAACTTTTCCTGTTTATTTTGGTCTAAAAACATAGCATAGTGGCTCCTAGAAAGATTCACACTAGAGCCCATCCTGACCCTGATCCACCTGAGATAGTTGATAACCCAGAAAGAATCCTTAGGAAGTCTCCAAAGATAGAATCTTCAACTGTTTTTAGATCATCCCTAAGAGCTAATTTAGTCCCTAAAAATATTTCAGCTCTGCAACAATCACAAGCTTACCTATTAAATCCATTTAGAACTAGGTCCCTTGATGATTTAGATCAATTAGATTCTGAGTCTTCACATTCATCTCTGGAAATAAGTGAACACCTTGGGAATAGAGAATCAACACCTCCTGATTTAAATTTTCTTCATAACCTAGGTGTCTCTCATCCAAGATCAGCTCAGCAATCTACCGTTTTTCTATCCACATCTGCTCACCCTACATCCACTGTTCAAACCACCCCACTTCGGCCCACTCCACCTCTCGTAAATCCTCCCCCACCACCTATCATGGTAGCATGGTATGCTCCCTTAGTCCTTCCTGTACCATTAGTCAATATTCCATAGGACTATCAGTCCAAAATCCCATTGTATGATGCTAGCAATACTATGACTGCATCACAACATGTAGATAAGATGAATGACTACTTTGACAGAAATGAAATTGATGATGATTCTGTCAAGCTTAGACTGTTTTCTCAAAGTCTGGGGGGAGAAGCAAGGAAATGGTTTAAAGGTTTAGCCCCCCATAGTATTAATGATCTCCAAGGCTTCCATCAAACATTCTTAAACAAATGGGAGGTAAGGAAGAACCCTCTACAAGTTCTTGCTGACTATAACAATCTCTATAGGAACCCAGGGGAAAGTGTACAGGCTTATTGTACCAGATTTAACAGTGTGTATAATGAACTTTCCCCAGAATTAAGACCTCCACAAGGTTCAACTTAAACAAGTTTCCTGAAGGGTTTGATGCCGATATGACCTATTCATTAAGAGAAATATATTTTTCAACCCTTGAAGACATGCAAAGAGGTGCTCTTTCTATAGAAGTCAACTTGATGGAGAAGAGGGCAAGGATGAAAGCTGAAAAGAGAGTATCTTTTAGAGAGGAATCCACCCCTACTACCTCAAGCTCAAAAATGGAAAGAATGATGGAAGAAATGATGAAGAAAATGAGCATTCTTGAGAGAGCGCAAGCAAGTCAAAATCAAACTGCTCCTCAAAACATAAACCAAAACCAGAATCAGAATATGAGAAGGAACCAACCTCTAAACAGACCAAGGGAAGATGATCATCAGATCACTCCTCCCTTTCATCAAAACTATGTGAGTGAGGTTGAGGAAACAGATGAAATAACAGAGGATAATGATATGAACCTATTTGGGGTAGATGATGATGACTTTGAGGTTCATTACGATAGGAAAAAAGGTCTTTATACACCTTACGATGACAAAAGGGATGATAATGAAAATTGTTGTCAAGACATGGAGAATGTCATGACAGAACCTTCAAAAGAATATGAACTCAGAAGTAGGTCGATTCAACAAACCCCCAACAACAAAACCTCTGAAAAATCTTCTCAAAGCAACACTGTGACCAAGCCTAAAACAGTCAAACAAAAAGACAAAACAGTGGCTGATAACTCTGGTAAAGGTAAAGAGAAAGACACTCAAAATCTTGAAAAACAGAGTGCAAACATTAGTGGTACTAACACTTCAGCTAGTACTCTTTCTTCAACCGTTGTGTCAACTATAGATAAAGCAAAGCAGCAAACTGACGTTGCTGATAAAATGACAGCTAACAGGGCTGAAACTAGCACCCTAAAGAATCAAATTCCTTTCAACCTGGAACAGAAAATCTCAAAAATAAAAATATTTGTTCCCTTAACCAAGTTAGCTTCCCAACATGTATATAGGAATCAAATTTTGAAGGCCTTAAACGTACAAGAGAACGAGGACGCTCTAAATATTAATGATGACCAACCAGAGATCATTTTTGGTCCAAAGATTGAAGGCAAATTCCAAGAGGGTCTTGTCCCTCCTTTTTACGTAAGCTTAAACATTCATGAAAAAATTCTGCACAACGCTATGCACGACTCAGGCGCTTCCCATAATTTAATGCCAAAAGCTGTAATGGAAAGCCTGGGTCTTGAAGTTACCAGACCTTACAAAGACCTGTACTCCTTTGACTCAAGCAGAGTTAAATGTCTAGGATTGATCAAAGACCTCTGTGTTAATTTAGCCCAAATTCCAGCCAAGTGTTTGGTCATGGATGTCGTTGTGGCTGATGTACCCCCAAAGTATGGAATTCTTTTATCAAGATCTTGGGGGGCTAAGTTACAAGGGACTATGCAGATGGACATGACCTATGCGACTATCCCTATTTTCAATCAGAATAGAAGACTTTACAGGGAGTCTCATATGCAATACACGGTTACAAGTCAAGACAGACCTCAAAACTCTCCTTTGTATTCTGTAAGTACAGGCCTTGATTCTTTTATCATGTTTAACGATGAAACACTCCCTGAACAAATCACTCTAAAAGGATCAATGGCTAAAACGGATGAAGAGGAACACAACACTGAAGGGTCAAAACAATCTACTACATTTGAAAACATTGGCAAACAAAACACTGGTCTTGAGTTACAAGTCATAAATCCATTGCTGTTAAACCTTGATAGTCAAGAGAGAAATCCTCAACCCGATGAAAAACTTGAGGAGTCAAATCATACAAAGGACATGCACCAAACTGATAAAATTGAAAATGATCCTCTCTGGACTATGTATTTTGATGGGTCATGCACTAGAACAAATGCTGGTGCAGGTGTCTGGATTACTAACACTGATAGCAATCATACAGAATGTATTTCATGTAAATTAAACTTTCAGTGTTCCAACAACATAGCGGAGTACGAATCCCTGCTTTTAGGCTTACATTTGCTGAAAAAGTTAGGAGCCAAGAAAATAACTGTGTATGGGGATTCCGAGTTAATAATTAGGCAAGTCAATGGGGAGTATAATGCAAATCATCCCAGACTTAGGGCCTATCGGAATGATGTCATGGATTTGTTGAAAACATTCGAGGAATCCACCCTGAGTTTTGCCTCGAGAAAAAGAAATCTTATAGCCCACAATTTAGCCTCTGCGGCTAGGACATGTTTAACACCATATGAGACCGAAGATTTCTCAACTCAGATAAACTTTAGACCATCTGTGCCTGATAATAGAAAATATTGGTAGGTGTTTGACGGAGATAAACAAATAGAAGACTTCATGCAATTCAGAAATGAGTTTGAACTGCATAGTTCAGATTCAGATTATGACACAGACTGTAGTGAAGAAAATTTTCTTGGTGAAGAAGAACCTTCTCCTGAGCTTGTCGACATTAACCTTCAAACTAGCAAACTTAGAAACAAAACAGAATTGAGTGCAGAATCAGAAACAGAGGAATTAGAAACATTGCATTCTAAAGATGAAAGTTTGCCAAGTGGTCTAACACCTTTAGAAGAGTTGTTTGATTTTAATGATGTGGCCCAAAAACCTAAACTGGAACCTGTAGAGACTGAAGTAGAAGAGTGCAACATAGGCAGTGAGGTAGAACCGAAGATGGTTAAACTGTCTAAAACTTTACCAGCTTATATTAAACTCAAATATATAGAGCTGTTTAAGGAATTTTCTGATGTTTTTGCATGGAGTTACGAAGATCTTAAGTCCTATGACACTGAAATAATACAGCAAAAAATCCCTCTTAAAGAAAACCAAAAACCATTCAAACAGAAACTGCGCAGAATAAACCCTGTGCAGCTGCCTTTGGTTACGAAGGAAATCATAAAAATGTTTGATGCTGGTATTATTGTCCCTATTAGATATTCTGAATGGGTATCTAATCTGGCGTCTGTTAGGAAGAAGAATGGAGAAATTAGGCTTTGTATAGACTTTAGGGATTTAAACAAAGCTTCATTAAAGGACAACTACCCTTTACCAAAAATGGATCATATTTTACAAAGGGTGGTAGGGTCTAGAAGAATTTCTTTGCTTGATGGCTATTCAGGGTATAACCAAATCTTAGTTGACCCTGCTGATCAATTAAAGACAGCCTTTACTACACCATGGGGCACCTTCATGTATGTGAAAATGCCTTTCGGTCTAATGAATGCTGGAGCAACCTTTCAAAGAGCCATGGACATAGCATTCTCGGAAGAATTGGGTTTCTTCATCATTATCTATCTTCATGATGTCACTATGTTTTCAAAAATAGATGAAGAACACTTAGAACATTTGAGAAGAGTTTTTGAGAAATGCAGAAAGTTTGGAATATCTTTAAACCCTAAGAAGACACTATTTGGTCTCCAAGAAGGTAAACTTCTTGGGCACATTATTTCAGAAGAGGGTATAAAGATAGATCCAAAGAGGATCGAGGCAATCTTACAAATCTCTCATCCTCGAAACATCAAGGAGTTGCAATCTTTCAATGGGAAGATTAACTTTTTGAGAAGGTTCATCCCTAACTTAGCTGAGCTCCTTAGGAATATCACAAACATGTTAAAGAAGGAGCAAGGAGTGAAATGGACCTTGGAAGCAAAGACATCTTTTGAGCTGGTAAAACAAGCATTAACTAAAACACCGGTTCTCATAAGCCCTAATTTTTCAAAAGATTTTTATATTTTCTCATTTGCATCAGAACATACCATAGCTGCTGTCCTTTTACAGAAAAACCCACAAGGAAAAGAGCAGCCTATTGCATTCTTTAGCAAGGCATTGAGGGATGCCCCTTTGAAGTATAAAATTATGGAAAAACAAGCTTTTTCTTTGGTCAAAGCATTGAAAGACTTCAGAGTATGCATCCTTCACTCACACATTATTGCCTTTGTCCCAAATTCAGTTGTTAAAGACATTCTAACACAGGACCCAGATGGTAAGAGAGGTAAGTGTATTGATGTTATTCTTGAATATGATTTAGAGATAAAACCCAATAAGCTCATCAAAGGCCAAGGTCTAGCTAGATTAATGGCTGAATCAAATTGTGAGGTTCTTGATATTAATACGATTAGTGCTTTGGATAGCCAAGAAGAGTTCTCGACTCCCATTGTTGAAGACCATTTTATGAATTCTCCTTGGTATGCCGATGTATTCTATGTTTTGCTTAATTTAAATGCACCTCCTGGTTTATCAAAAACAAAGGCAAGGTTCTTAAAATTAAGGCTATAAACTATTGAATTATTGATAAATGTCTTTATTGGAAAAATGCAAGTGGTATATTGCTTAAATGTTTGCCTGAGTTTGATGCAGAAAGGGTTAAGCAGGAATTCCACGAAGGAGAGTGTGGAGGTCATTTATACTGGAAGGCAACAACCAACAAAATTCTGAGGGCTAGTTTCTATTGGCCTACTCTTTTTCCTGATGTACACAAGATGACCACTACTTGCCATAAGTGCCAACTTTTTGAAGGCAAGAGAAAATTGTTACCCCTGCCTCTGCATCCCATCACTGTTGAAGCCCCTTTTCAATAGTGGGGTCTTGAATTCATAGGCGAAATTCATCCCTCATCTTCTGCCCAGCATAGATGGATTCTCACTGCCACGGACTACTTCACTAAGTGGATAGAAGCCATTCCTTGTAGGTAGGCCAATGAGTCAGTTATCATAAAATTCATGGAGAATAACATTCTTTCAAGATTTGGTTGTCCTACCAAGATAATCACCGATAATGCAGCAGCATTTGCATCAAAGAAAATGGTAGACTTCTGTCATAAATACCAGATAACATTGGGGCATTCCACGGCCTATTACCCTCAAGGTAATGGACTTGCAAAATCTTCAAACAAAAGCTTAGTGAACATAATCAAGAAATTGTTGGAAGACAACAAAAAGTCTTGGAATACAAAACTGGTTCATGCACTTTGGGCTGACAGATTGACTTCGAAAAAATCTATTGGTATGTCACCTTTTTAGCTGGTGTATGGTACAGATGCAATTTTTCCCAATAGTCTTGGTTTACCAGTTATGAAGTTAATTCAAGAGTTGCAAACTGAAGAAAATGACATGACCAGAAGAATAAATCAGACCATTCATCTTCAACAGACCAGGCAGGAAGTGTATAACAAAGCATTGCACAAACAAGACAGCATTAAAAAGCTTTTTGACAGAAGAACTAAGGCCAGTAATTTTAATGTTGGAGAAAAAGTTTTGAAGTGGGACTCAAGGAGGGAAGAGAAGGGAAAGCACGGAAAATTTGATCACCTATGGCTTGGCCCTTACTCTATTCATTCAACTGCTGGTAATAATGCTTTTTACTTACAAGAGTTGGATGGAGCACAATTGTTTGGGGGTCCTGTCAATGGCAGGATGCTTAAGCATTACCTCTCTTGATCCATTTTTGTTTTGAAGCCTTTTTGTCTTTTTTCCATTGTAAATATCTCATCCACCATTGCATTCAAAGTTATCAAAAAATCAAAAATACAAAAAAAGAGAAAAGAAAGAAAAGAGGGCAGAAATGAAAACAAGAAAGGCAAAGCCCCATGCCAAAAAGAGAAACAAATGCTGAAAGTGTGCAAGCTCAAATGCCACTCCTAAAACACACTTCTAGCTAGTCAAACAGCCTAAACTTGACTAACTAGTTTTCAATTTATTGCTGATAGGGTAGAAAATGTGATTTTCCAAACTATTCAATCTTGGCTTATTAGTAGATAAATTAGGATAGAAATTGAAGGTTCAAATAAACTCAAAATCTGAACCAAAGTTTCCAAATAGATGATGACTCAAAATTGTTTTATCTTTGAGTCAAAGAAAGTGTAAATCTAGTTCTAATCAGCTCAAAATCTGAACCAGAACAAAAGCAAAGAAAGAGCTCAAAGAAAAAGCAAAAACAGAGCTATGAAAAAGATGAAGGAAGTGCTCAACTTTCAGATCTTAAGCCTTCCATTTTTTTATTTTAATTTCCTGCAAAATAATGTCTATGTGTAGCTTGTTTTTATGCCATAGATCACAACAAGCCAAATAGTTTAATCTTGACTTGGCTGTTTTTAAATTTCTGCTTTAGAATTTAGAGAATGAAGGCCTGTGGGATAGTTTAATCCCAACAGACAGTAGAATAGGTAGAGAAATATTTGAGCTTAACTGTTTAATCTGAGTTCAAGGAGAAATAAGGAGTAGAAGTAGATTAGTTTTTATGCTTTCAAAAGAATAAAATTTTGTGAAAAGAGTTTGCCAATCCAAGTGCACTCTGATGAAGAAAAAATGTTAGATTAGTAGGATTGGGTAGGTAGAAGTTGTATTGATGAAGTCCATTTGCTCTTTCATAACTGGTATTATTTTTCAGAGCAAAGCAAGAGAAATTCAAAGGATGAGGCACATGGTCAACATTCCAGAGAAATCAAGTCTGAATTCTTGATGCCTTCAAAGAAGGCACCATCCCCAAGTGGAGCCACTGTTAGCCACCTATAATATTTTGTTAGACCTCAAGGTGGCTAAAAATTTTGGGAGCCTCCAAGGAACAAATTTTACCACTAAAACTTGTTGGCTCTTGAAGTCTCTATAAGGCCTCCTACCTTTTCCCTCTGTTCAAACCCTTTACTACTGCTGTTTCACACTTCAAAAGCTTCTAAAATCCTATAAGAATCCATAGTTGAATACTTCTGCAAAGGACCCTTTTTATTTTCTTTCTTCCCACCACTACCCTCATTTTCTATTCTCCATTTCTCATAAAAACCCCACAATTTCATATTCCGTCCTTTCAATTTCATTAAAATCCCTTTTATAAGGTTAAAAACCCACTTTTTTGACCTTACCGAAACCTTCATTTCCCTGTAAAAACCATACGAAATGCCTATTTTTCATACATCAGACTTTATCCCCCTCGGGCTAAGCCTCTAGCCCCTTCCTCCATAAACTCGAGCGCTGGAACTGACCGCTTTAGCCAACAGGCGCTTATCCCTCCAATGAAATTCTTCCGCCCGAAAACACCAAAAAAACCTTTGAAAAGCATGAAAAACGGGCTTTAATTAAATTCTAAAGTTTTCCGCCAAAGAAATTA
The DNA here is from genome assembly GCA_034641835.2 of Pinus albicaulis. Classification (NCBI taxonomy): domain Eukaryota; kingdom Viridiplantae; phylum Streptophyta; class Pinopsida; order Pinales; family Pinaceae; genus Pinus; species Pinus albicaulis. Next base: position 247,610 of record MU968474.1, read on the forward strand.
TGGATTTATCTCGACCGTCGATCTGCTCCGCAAATCGGACGGTGCGGCACGTGACCTGCCATGTGGACCTCGCTGTCCCCCACGTTGTTTCCCAAAACTGCTTGGTTTTCTCCGCACCGCTCTTCAACGGAATGTGGTTTCAACCCGATCGCCAGCGATTCCACACACCTTTCGTCATGCGTTCCTTGTACCTGTTTCAAAACCGCTGCATAAAGTCAGTCCCCTGCACGTTATCCATCATACGAAGGCCGCCCAGCGGAATCAGTGATCACTGTTCGATCTGATCATTCGCATCCAACGACTTCCCTTCACTAAAGCTGCCCGACCTCTAACCTAGTTGCGTACTATTTAACTGGGTCCTGGCGTGATCGAAAATTCCATCTCCGCCGTCGATCTCTACAGATTGACGGTCCACATTTAAATACTTGATTCTGTAGCCCAGTCAAACTGCCTCCGCCACTGACTTTCTCGATCGCTCCCGACCATTGATCACAGCACGATCAACGGCTCCGATCGCACCATTCTCCCGCACGCCCTCCGATGCAGATTTTCCATATAAACGCAAGATTTCATAACTATTTCTTGTATTTTGCAGGTTAAGGTTTTCTTGATTAAATGAGGAAATTTCGCGGGACGAGGATGACGATCCTCTGCCTTTCGAATACCTCAAAAAAATTATCCACAGGATGCAAATCTATGCTGTCGATGAGGTTTCATGAGCCTCTGCTACCATGCGCCCCTGTTAAACATGGAAAATGGCAAAGAAATCATAGAAAAAAGAGTATCGGATCGCAGAAAATCAGAAAATGAACCAGAAGCAGAGGATTAATGGACAAATAAGTGGGGATTATGGCTAAGACAGTTATCAAAAGCCTAATCCCCAACTCAAACATGTTTAAAAGAGAAAACCTAAAGGTGTTGATCAGACACATTGCCTCTACCGCCATATCTGAGGCAAATTGATTCCTCAACCACCGCAGTGCCACCTATTGCCTCAAAACACTCAATCAGAGTCCGAATTTATTGAACAAGATCAGATCTTTTTCCTCGAAATAGTCGAAGAATTTACTTCTGCCTGAGATTTAATGATAGAATGTCTGCAGAATAACCCTAATTGTACACAAAGCCTCAAATGTCAAACAAAGCTCCCACTGAGCTATTTTCATATATGTAAATCAATTAATAAAGTGGAACAACTGTATAGTTTCTTCATTGAGCCCCTCATAGGCTGAGAAGACATTAATATCTGTATTAATTGATTTTGAGATCCTTCCATCAGATCTCACCTCCTCATCTTTCTATAAATACTCCAGTAGAAGATGAGTGAGGGGTTGGTTGTCAATGTAATTGCTGAAGCATTCTATGTAACTGAGCTGAAGACTCCTGATTGTAAATAGTGTTTTCACTGGCTCTTGGAGCTCTGCTGGTAACAGATAGGTTAGGTTGTGAAGAGAGATGAATTAAAACACTGTATTTGAAGATTGTAACTGGTTTGGAGCATCAATACAAGCTGATTTATGGGATCCTGATCTATGTTGACGGTGATGTTATTCTCATTGTAACTTGTTTTTTTATTTTTGTTTTCATTTTGTTTCATTTTCCACTATAAAGAATAGTTTAAACAGGGTTAGGACCTGCTGTATACCCGTAACCTTCTCTGGCTGAGAAATATTTATTTAGATGTTTTCTTCTATCTATGTTATTTGGAAATGATTAATTCAGTTTAGGCATATGCATGTTGGCGTTCCCTCATCTTATTGCCTTGACTAAATGTTATTTTTAAATGTTACTTTCAATATATTTTGTGTGAAGATGAACTGAGGAAATTAAGGTTAGCCCTGAGTCCCTTTCTTATTTGCTCAACTATTTGATTGTTTCCCTTAGGATGTGTTAAAAGCTGACTAGTTTCAAAGTACTTATCAGATCTTAGGCCATTCTGTGTCATCTTTGTGATTTTCCTGAAAGCAACCAAGTAAAGAGGAGCTAGGAGAGGATTTGTGGTGAGCCCGACCCGTCAGTCTCTACTCCAAAGGTTGCCTTCAAGTTTCCCTTTGTTTTTTTTATATATGTTTTCTATCAAAATTATATCAAAGGTTGGATAGTTTCGAAGTACTTACCAGATCCTAGTTTGCTTCCGTGTTTTTCCTAAGTGCCTGGTCAAAGGCTGGCTAGTTTCAAAGTACTTACCAGATCCTGGGCTGCTCTTTGTTCTGCATCTGTTATTTCTCTTTCTTATTGTATCACTCCATTGCATAAATCAAACCTTAAAGAGATCCTAGGCATAGATGACTTGCCCCATAGACCACTCTTGAACCTGATTTGCTTCAATTAAATCCTCTAATGAATCCATAGCCCAATGGACTGAAAACCTGCCATCATATTTCATCTTAGCTAAAGCTTACTCTTGTTGCTTGCAAATTTTCACTTTTGAACCTATTTTGCATATAGATCTTTCAGCCTCAGACAGTAATCATGTTCAACCATCCAAAAAAAAAACAAATCCTTGATCATCATAACTAGCCTAATATCATTACCTTAAGCTTTTCAAAGACAAATCCATCTTTGTACATATTGGAGAGATCCCTCTCCGGATTCAGGAGGGCTAGATCCTAGAATCCCAAAGTTGGTTGAAACGATGTTAACTCTGTGATCAGACTTTTGCCAATCTTGCTTATTACAGAGACCTAACATCTAGAACTCATAGATCGACGAGAGGGAGATGAATGAGAACTATGGGATGAAGAGCAGGCACTCAGGCTGCGAAGAACATCAAAGATATGGATGGTATGATTGTGATTATGGGAGGAAATGGAAGAGTCAAGGGAACCATACGACGCTGCAAAGCTACCTAAATCATCATTATGGGAAGAGAGGCACAGATACGGGTCATCACGGGGAATGACAGAAGAACAGGTAAAAAGATGGTCAAAACGTGAAGAGCCCTAGAAAGTGTCTGAAGGAGGAACAAGTAGAAAATATGGAGTGGATTCAGAGGGAATTTACTCCGAGGGTCTTGCGAATGATGATAGTTACAGGAGGGGAGCAGCAGGTTCCGGCATCTCAACATCAGGGGGAGGGATGTCAATGGTAGCAAGGGGATCCTCGAGTAGACCGGACGCATATTGAGAAAGGATGGGAGAGGCGGATTGATTTTGTTCAACTTCGTACTCGAGAATGACCTCTAAAGAGGCTCAATAATGCGTGAGGTGAGGACAATGGTGAGAGTAATGGCCATGGACACCACACAGAGCACAGGGTTTGTTGGTGCGAAGATTCTTTGGGTTCTTGGTTGCGGATGAGGAAGAAACAGAGGTTTCAAGGACTGTAGATTCAGGGAATGTGACTTTAACCATGGGTTGGATACGGGGAAACTCAGGACAAGTATGGGTGGGATGACCGATACCATCACACAAGGCATAAGGCTTGGCGGGTGGGGGAGGGGTAGGGTCGGGTGCGGTGGCCTTGTCTTTGGGTGCCCCCTTTCGAGGTTTCCTTTTCTTGCCGGTAGTTGTCGCAGCATGAGGAGGGTCCTGCAGAGGGGCTAGGGGCACTGTAGCAGTGGAAGGAGCGAAGGGAATCGGTTGCACAGGTGTCACGGGGATGTATGGATTGGGGTGGCCCAGTGGTGTCTCAGCTGGAGGAGTAAGATACCATACTGGAATTCCCAAAGTTAAATTAGGGAGGGAAAGGGTAGCCATGACGGGGATCGAATAGATGCCAGGGGGGGGGGGGGACCAAGGAAAGGTATTTGACCGGTGGGGTAATGACCAGGAGGGATGGCTCCTAGATGGTGGGGACCTGAGGGAACTAACTTAGGAGGGTAGGGAGGTTCCTGAGTGTGAGGTGGATGGGAAGGACCAGGCGAAAACGATTCAGTCGACTGATGCAAAGGGCTAGGAGCAGGTTGCGGTGGGAGAGATTGAGGTTGCTAACTAGCCGGAGCAGGCTGTGGAAGGCCAGCCTGAGACGATTGCATCATGCAAAAATTCGCTAAGCTGGGGTCAGAGAGAGGAGGAGAGGGAGGACCAGGAAAAGTTCCAAGCAAAGAGGAGTCTTTGTATATGCCAGGGGAAACACTGGTCAAAGAATAAATAGTTGGTTTATTGGTGACAGTAGAGATGGTGGACTCAAGGGAGGTATGAGATTTTGGTTCATGGTAGGTCAGCTGGTCAATGGTGACAATCTTTCCATTATGAGGGAAGAACATCTTGCGGTGGACTGTTGATGGGGCGGCAGACATGGCATAGGTGTAACTACGCCCCAAAAGAATGTTGTAGTCAAGAGGGGCGTCGATAACTTCCACGTCGACGCAAACAGTCTTGCCCGCAAGGGTGATAGGATAGTTACGAAAGAGGCCGATGGGCTGGGAGGCATGGCCATCCCACGCACGAAGGGTGATTGTGGAAGGAGCCAGCTCAGGAGATCCAAACCGAAGCAGACATCACACAAGTAGATGCCCCCTCATCAATAATACATCGAGCGACATTGGCATTTCAGATTTTGACTGGGATTTGGAAAGCAACCGAAGGAGGAAGAGGGGGATGGTCTGACTGACGGGCGTCGAAAACAATCAATTGTTAATCAACAGGATCTACAGTGCCCATGGTAGATAGTAGAGCCTTCTTTTGAGAAGGACATGACTGAAGGAGCTCCAATGTTGAAATGGCAGCATGAGATTGTGCCAGATCATCTACTATGTTGTATGAATGGGCAGCCCATCCAGAGGAAGAATTTCGGCATAACGATCCCTTAGGAGTCTTGGGATGAACCTTAGCTTTGGGTGGAGGGAGTTGCAAGGGACCATTAGGTGTTGACAGAGGCTCTGTAGGACCTGAATATGGAGACTCAGAGAAAGACGGAACGGGAGGTGTGGGATACTAACGGGACCGAGTTTGTCGGTTGAGGTCAACGGTGACAGGTGGGTCAGAGGCCATCATGAGAATCTGGTAATCAGATGAACCAGAAGAGGAAGGCTGAGTGGTTACCGGGGCATGAGGGGGTTGAGTGGCCACAAATCCTTGTTGAGGGAAAGGATCGGTAAACATAGCGGGTTGAGAAGTAGCTGGGGTGGGAGGGACAGTACGGGAGGAGTGTTGTCCCCGCACGGTGGCCTGAGACTCCCACATCTGCCACATTTGTGGTAATAAGGGACAATTGTGAGTGTAATGACCATAAACACTGCAACATGAACAGGGCTTATAGGTGCGAAGTGGCCTGTCTGGCTTGGGCTGAGAACCCTGTGACTGGTTGGCAGTGTGAGGATCAATACTCGAAGGATTGGGTCCACGATTACGAGGGGAAGATTGATTTCCTTTCCTCTTTCTTTGAGAAGGAAGAGAATTGGTCACTCCCTATTGTGCAAATACTTGCCCTAGAGGGGGTAGTAAGTGCTGCGGCAGGGGTTGAGAAGGCAAAGGGGTGAGAGGTCCAAATGCTGGAGGAGCTGGGACACCAGGCTGTGGGTAAGGATAAGGGTTAGGATGGGCAGCATTGAGGTAAGCAAGAGTAGGGGAAAAAGGAGGAGGTATGTTGTATCCTGGATACATGCTGCCTGGAGGGGGAAAGGTGCTAGAGGTGCTGGCCCCTCCTGGAGGGAAACCATAGCCCATAGGAGGTTGGGCGGAGGTATGGGAAAGAGCTCCAACGATACCGTTAGCACAGTGAGATGCCCCCGGGGCGTTAGTGCTACCAGGCTTGGGGAGGTCAGGAAGGACGGTATAAACATAACCAGATTGAGCATAAATAAGGTCATATTTCAAGGCTATTTGGAGGGTGGCTTCTTCGGTTTGGGGAAAATGGGATGCGACATCTTTGCCAATGGGAGGTAAGAGAGAGCAAAGGAACCAGTCCATATAAACTCGATCTTCAAAGGGAGGAACGCGACATAAGCTTCTTCTTCCCTGCCATTCCTGGACATGAGCGGAAAGGCGAGTTGAAGAGGATTGACAGAAAGAAGTTAAAAGCTCGGTACCAATGTCGTATCGGAGAGGGAGCTGGAAATGAGATAAAAAGGCTTGGGCAATGGTCACAAAAGTGGTATGGGAGGAGGTGGCCTCTTCAACATACCATTTAGAAGCTTCGCCGGTAAGCATGCGTTGGAACAATCTAAGACGAATGGAGTCATTAGTAATGGAATTGGAGGAACACCACATATGGAAGGATCGGATATGGTTGGAGGGATCTTCACTAACAAGCCCTTCGAACTTGGGAATTTCAGAGGGGAGCTTGGTTGGCATAGCAGGCCAACTAACATCGTGGCAGATAGGGTCATTGAGCAGCAGATTGAAGTCAGGGAGACTAAGGCCGGCCATATAAGGGAGCAATGGGGCAGTCAAGGTAGGTCCCATAGTGGTTCCACTGGAAACAGACCTAGCAGTAGTGCTGGGGTTGCTGTTGGTAGTAAGCCCTGAAGTAGACATGGTGAAAGTGACAGGGGGAGAACCAGGAGTAGGGGGAGAATCCGAACAATCAGAGGAAGAGTCGGAGTGCGGACTCAGGGGAGGACTTACTCGATGACGACGGGAAGAAGTAAGTCGACCAACCGGAAACTGAGGGTGAAGGCCAAGAAGTCTCCAAGAGAGGCGCCTTGGGGGTGCAATGATGACGGGAAGAAGAAAAACCGACAAGGGCAGGGAGGGGCCAAATCAAGTGAGGTCAAGGGCAGAGAGGTGCAGTGACAATTGATTTTAAAGTCTTTTCCAAGCAGTGTTAACCAGGTGCTTCTTCACTTAGGGTCAGTGTGTGGCGTGTGTTAATTTTAATTATTTAAACCCAGACGTTTTGAGAGTAAAAGAAAAAGTGTGTTGCGTAACTGAAAACAAATCTGCAGTAAATAAGATTGAAAGAATAGAAAATTAACAGCTAACAATGCATCAAGCTAACCCAAGGAGGTGGGTCTCTCAAAACTAGTCAATAAGAGGGAAAACACTAAGCAAAGCACGCAAAAAGGAGGCCAATAGATCGAAGGTCGGGAGGGACGGGGATCTAAAGGAGAACTCTACTGAAAAGAGGTGCAGAGAACAACAAATAGGCAGAGGCAAGGTTGCTACTAAAAAGGAGGAGATCAGCTAAAAATAGAAGGGACAAGGCGGCGGCCTTAGAAATGAACCCAAACAACATGAGATGAGGTGATTTAAAAGGGAGAAGAGCTGATCTAAAGGGATCTGAAAATGAGGTATCAGATCTTGAGAGAAATAAGGCTGAAACTCTGGAAATTCAGACTTCTGAAACATCAAAGACTCTCCCAAAAAAAGAGTGGAGGATACTAGAGTGCTAAGGGGTAAGATTCCCACTTAGTTGAGTGAAGCAAATCAGAAACAGGTCTAACCAAGCAGAGACAGAGGCTGGAAAACCCTGACAGAAGCTTTAGCCAAACCCAGAAAAAGTGCTGGAAAATTTGCAGAAAAAGTGCAGGTCGTAGGTTCTGACCTGTTTTCAGTCTAGGTCGCAGGTTTGGGGTAGAAAAGTGTGTCCTCAGGTCTAGGTCGCACTTTTTGGGCCGATAAGTGTGACCTACAGATCCGGCTCTCTCGGTGGCAGATTTCAGAAAAATTTGTCGTCTCAGCTGCAACTGATGTCTGTCACCTGTGTAATAAGGCCAAAAATACAAGGAAGTTAAAAATTTGATTGTTTGAGGGTTTTAGAGGTGGAAAGCACCATAAAAATAGGAAAAACAGAAAATGGAAGAGAAACCCTAGGGTCTGAAACAGCTGGATATGCAGGAATATATGAAACGACAGTGGTCACAAAAGAAAACTCATGTGGAGTCGCCAATTGTTACTATGAATATTTCGTCATAAAAGATCACTTTAGCTATGCATAACAAATAGCCCTAACATCGATTATGGCTGAAAAATATCTTTAAGTCTGCTGTACAAATCCAAATCTAAGCACAAAAGACATTAAGCAGATAAAATACAATATGGTTCCATGCATCCAATAGACAAGACAAGAACAATGTATTTAAAATAATTTTATATTATATTAAATAATGGGGCACCTGAGAGGAAAACAAGAAAGGTTTTTTCCGGTTCTCCTCAATGGGATGGGTTCTTGAAAGTCCTCAGTATTTCAGATCTAAAACTCCTCTCTCTTATTGGTGTAGAAAATCTAGACAAACATAGAACTCAATGGGAGCTCACAAAGCAAAAATGGAAAATGGTGACCAAGAGTAGATCCAGAGTGATCTAATGTAATGGAGGTGACTAATGAGTGGGGAAAACCCTTCTATTTATAAAAAAATATTGGGGTGTTCTAGAAATCGGTGCATAAATAAAATATTAGTAATCAAATTCTAGAATCACCCTTTAGGAATATTTTATTATATTTGTTGGAGGGAAAAGGGTTTTTGACTTGGATCAATTCCTTTATTTATAAGTAACAAATAAATAAATGATTTATTTATTATTTTAGGGAGATGATGGGGATATAATTAAATAAATAATGGTTTATTTAATTATTTATATGTGATTTAGTCAAATTTAACTAAGAATATTATTTAAATAATGATTTAAATAACTTCTTCTTAGGAAATAATTAAATAAATAAGGATTTATTTAATTAATTTCCTTGTTTTGGGTTAAATATGACCGGGAAATATAAACGAATGTGGTGAAAGCAATTTTACTTAGGGTAAAATTGGTCTTACATGGTGTAATTGGGTTCATCTAATGATAATAGGTTAGATGACCAAAAAAATGGTGTAACAACATGGTTTTCTTGAGTTTGAAGATGAAATTGGTCTTGTGGAGTTTCTAGATGCCTTGTTCTGATTGATGATGAAGGAGGATAGCTTGCAGGATCCCTGAGTTTGGTTATTGGTGAAGTGCTTCTCTCTTATGTTATTTTTTTCTCATCTTTTCATTATGTTTACATCCTTCTATGCTATAGTAGAATAGAAGAGTATAGGTTAAGAAATGTTCTTGGAGGCACCTTAGTCCTTCCTGTTTCTACTGCCTTTGTGTTTTCTTCTGCTATGTTTGTTTAAGGAATTCTTAGCTGCTCCTTAGACCTCACTATGCCTATTTATTCCATCAATGGTTCAATACAATAGTTTCAAATATGTTTTATGGTTATCCCTACCTATTTGATGCTATTTAAACTCTGTTTTAGAATCTCACTTTGAAGTATTACTTGTTAGGTTTTAGCCAAAGAGGCCATGTCTTGATCATGCCCTTTGTCCGTGCTTGAGAAGTTACCTTAAAGTTATTTTTAGCTTGATCATTGATGTTTAGGTGTTCCCTATTCATTGATTAAAGTTATTTTTTATCTTGAATGTTTTCTAAATCTTGAAGGTGAAATCACTAAAAGTTAGATTAGTTTCTTGCTTTCTATGGTTCACTGAATTGTTCATCTTGAAGGCTTGTTTGCTTAAGTATAATAAAAAAGCTATTGTTTTGCCATGTCTTATGATTATGTCCTTATATTGATCAATATTTGAGACCATATTTTTTAAAAGCTATTTGTTTAAGGATTCTTCACTGCCCTTAGACACCTACTTTTTTCACCAACTTATTGTTCATTCCACTTCACACATACCTTAAGGATCCATTTGACCAAGCTAGATTTTCCCTGTTATGCATCTTGTTTCATTGTTGAGATATCCATGACTTCCATTGATTCCATAGCCAAATGATTTTAATACCTCTCACTCCACCTATTCTACTTGGTCATCTTGCCCAACCAAAACAAACAACAAACCCTACACTTAACAACTAGCCTAAAATCAACCATCTAAACCAAACAAGTTCACATCCTTTGCATACAATATAGAGAGCCCTCTCTGAGACCAAGAAGGCTAGGTCCTATGACTCCAAAGACTGGTTTCATGTTACCCTGTGCATTTGGTCTACCAATCTGCTAAATCACGGGACCCTAACACACTAATCAGTTGATCCTAAGACAATTGTTGTTAAAAAAGTTGCTGAAACATCAAAAACTAGCAAAAATTCCACTACATCTCAAATTGTCCGTGAAAAGAAAATTAAAAGCCATAAAATAATAGAAACACAAACAGAAAATGAAAAACCAACTGTAGAAAAGGAAGCTAAACACACCCAAACTACAGTTACAAAGGAAGAAAAAATTCAGTTAGGAAAATCACAAACACCATTCAACATCCAAGCTGAAATTGCCAAACTGAAGATACTAATTCCTTTGACAGAGTTGGTAAAACATGACCTATACAAATCACATATCACTAAAACTTTGAACATGAATGATGGAGAAGATTCTGTAAATTTTAATGATGACCAACCAGAACTAATTTTTGGTCCTGATGTTAATGGAAAACACCAAGAAGGAGGATTTCCTACTTTCTACATTAGATTAACTGTTGATGATCAGATTTTACATAATGTTATGTTAGATTTAGGAGCCTCACACAATTTGATTCCAAAAGCAACCATGGAAACCTTGAATTTAGACATCACAAGACCTTATAAATATCTCTTCTCATTTGATTCCAGTAAAGTGAAATGTTTAGGTTTAATCAAAGATATATGTGTCACTTTAGTTCAATACCCTGGAAAAAGCATGTTCATGGATATTGTAGTAGTTGACATCCTCCTAGGTATGGAATGATGTTATCTCGCTCATGCAGAGTTAAACTGCAGGGATCTCTACAACTAGACATGTCTTATACAACAATATTAGTTTTTGGCCAACCCAAGAAACTTTACAAAGGGACATTAATGAAATACATGGTTAGTAGTCTAGAAAGACCTCGAAATTATCCCATCTACTCTACACCTACTGATATGGACTGCTTCATTTTATCTCTTTCTGATTCTGGTATAAAGAACAACACATAATTAAAAAATAAAGAGAAATACCTAGAGAAGTGAAATTTTTTTCATGAATCAATGTGGCATTTAGTCTTTGATGGATCAATTAACAAATTAAGAGCAGGAGTAGGAGTTTGGATACATAACATGGAATAGAACCATTCTGAAGGTCATGCCTTTAGATTAAATTCAAATGTACCAACAACATGGCAGAGTATGAGGCTCTGATTTTAGGATTGCATATTGTTAGAAATTTAGGAGGAAAAAGAGTTTCAATCATGGGAGACTCGGATTTAATTATGAAATATATTAGAGGAGAATATTCTATATATAATCCTAGATTAAGCCAATATAGAGAAACATTTTTAGATTTGATCAAAGATTTGCTTCGATGTCACTTTGTTGTAATTCTTAGAAAATAGAACATATAGGAACACAATTTAGCAACTTTTACTAGTACCTACAATCTACCTTTTCAACCAAATCATCAATATACAACAGAAGTTAAACATAGGCCTACAATACCAGACAATCTTAAATATTGGAAGATATTTTCACAGGATGAACAAATCTATCACTTCATGAATGCTAAAGGAGAATTTCAGAATTGTAACATAGACACAGATTGTACAGTAGATCAAACCATAGATAGTGAGATTGATATAAATACCGTAGATGTAAGTAATTCAGATTTTACTAAAACCTTTAAATTTACTCAAGTAGAAATAGGTAAACTAGAAAAGGTAGAAATAGAAGAATTAGAAAATGATGATTCTGACATTTTAAACCTTAAGAACAACTTTTTACCTAATGGATTAGCCCCTTTAGAAGATATTTTGATTCAAATGATGTTGCAAGAAAACCAAAGATGGAACCATTAAGATCAGATTTTGAAGAATGAAATATAGGAACAAAACTAAAGCCTAAGATGATAAAAATTTCAAAATCCTTACCTCGAGAAGTAAAAGTGAAATACATAGCTCTTTTTAAGGAATTTCAGGATGTATTTTGATGGAGTTATGAAGACTTAAAATCTTATGATGCTAGCATAATACAACATAAAATACCCATAAAAGAAGATCAAAAGCCTTTCAAACAGAATCTCAGAAGAATCAATCCAATTTTATTGCCTTTAATTGAAAAAGAGGTTAAGAGGATTTATGAAGCCCATATTATTGCTCCTATCATATATTCTGATTGGGTTTCAAACTTAGTTCCCACTAAGAAAAAGATAGTGGAAATTGGACTTTGTGTTGATTTCCGGAATTTAAACAAAGTGTCCTTAAAAGACAATTACCGTCTCCCCAAGATGGATCAAATTTTATAGAGGTTGGTTGGTTCATCCAGGATTTCATTGCTTGATGGATTCTCTAGATATAACCAAATCTTAGTTCAAAAATAAGACCAACCAAAGATTGCATTTACTACTCCATGGGGTACTTTCATGTATGTGAAAATTCCTTTTGGATTAATGAATGCAGGAGCTACTTTCCATAGAGCTATGGATATATATTTTGCTAAATAAATTCATGATTTTCTTGTGATTTATTGAGGTGATATTATTGTATTCTGAAAGACTAAAAAGGAACATCTAGATCATCTCAGACAAGTGTTTATCAAATGTAGGAAATTTGGTATTTCTTTAAATCCTAAAAAGACTCTATTTGGACTTGAAGAAGGTAATTTGTTAGGACATATCGTATCTAAAGATGGAATTAGGATAGACCCAACTAGAATAGAGGCCATTCTGAACATTAGTCATCCTAGGAATATTAAAGAATTGTAGGCTTTCTTAGGTAAAATCAATTTTCTCAGAAGATTCATTTCAAACTTAGCAGAATTAATTAGAGAACTTAACAACATGTTGAAAAAAGACTCAGTACTTAAATGGAAATTATAGGCCAAACAATCATTTAAATCAATCAAACAGGCCCTTACAAAAACACCAGTCCTAATATGTCCTGATTTCAAGAAATATTTCATTATTTTTTCCTTTGCTTCAAAACATACTATTGTTGCAATCTTACTACAAAAAAATGATCAGGGCTGTGAGCAACCCATTTATTTTTTTAGCAAATCACTTAGAGATGCTACTCTGAAATATAACATAATGGAAAAGTAGGCACTAGCTTTAGTGAAGGCCATCAAAGACTTTAGAGTGTACATATTATATTCGCATATCATTTATTGTGTTCCAAATTTAGTAGTAAAGGAAATTCTGACTCAGAATGGGCGTGATGGTAAAAGAGTTAATTGGATTGCCACCATTTTGGAATATGACATATAAATTAAGCCCACCAAACTCATTAAAGGTCAAGGTTTAGCCAAAATCATGGTTGAATCAAACTGTCAGGCCTTAGATATTAATTTTATTTCCCAATTAGATGATCAGGAAGAGATGGCAACTCCAGAGATGAGTGAAGCCTTTTCAGACCCACCATGGTATGCAGATATCATATTTGTATTACTAAATTTACAAGCTCCTCTGGGATTGTCGAGAACTAAAGCTAGATTTTTAAATTTAAAGGCAATGAAATTTTGTATCATAGATAATGCACTGTTTTGGAAAGATCATGGTGGCATTTTATTGAATTTTTTACTTAAAGAAGAAGCTGATAAATTTTTGGAAGAGTTTCATGCAGGTGACTGTGGAGGATACATTTACTGGAAGTCAAATGCAAATAAAATCATGAGGGTTGTTTTTTACTGGTCTACACTTTTTGCAGATGTAAAAAAGTATGTGACCTCTTGTCACAAATGCCAAATATTTGAAGGGAAGAAAAATTTGCTACCTTTACCCATTAAACCCATCTCCACATAAATTCCTTTTCAGCAATGGGGTCTTGACTTCATTGGTGAAATTCACCGTCCATCCTCAGCCCAACATAAATGGATTTTGATAGCCACATACTATTTCACCAAGTGGATAGAAGCCATTCCTTCTAGGCAAGCCACTGATGCTCTCATAATCTCATTTTTAGAAAACAATATAATGTCTAGATTTGAACATCGCCAAAAGCTCATTACTGATAATGCAGCTGCTTTCAAGTCTAAAAATATGATTGACTTCTGTAACAAATAACACATTACACTTGTCCATTACACAACTTATTACCCTCAAGGTAATGGTATTGTTGAATCCTCTAATAAAAGCCTTGTGAATATTATCAAGAAACTACTAGAAGACAATAAGAAAACCTGGAACGAAAGATTATTCAATGCCATATGGGTAGATAGACTTACCACAAAGAAATTTGTTGGTACATCCCCTTATCAACTTGTTTATGGGATGGATGTTGTTTTTCCATCCTCTCTAGGAGTACCAGTGATGAAAATAATCCAAGAGTTGCAGGAAGAACCCAATGATATCCAGAGAAGGATAAATCAGACCATACACTTGCAGCAAACCAGGGAAGATGTCTATCTCAAGTCTCAAGTTGTTCAAGAAAATATTAAAAATATATTTGACAGGAAGACAAAGGAAGATGATTTTTACATAGGTGACAAAGTTCTAAAGTGGGATTCCAGGAGAGAAGAGAAAAGTAAACATGGGAAATTGGTTTCTTATAGAAAGGCCCTTATGTCATTTATGGTTATAGAAGTAACAATACATTAATTTTGAAGGAGTTGGATGGACCAGATCTGCCAGGTCGACCTATCAATGGTAGAATGCTGAAGCATTACTATTCCCCAGAATAACAGTAGTTCACTTTGTTTACTTTACTCATTGTACATAACATTGCATATTTTAGATTGGATTGGATGTTTTTCTAGAAAATTTGAAGCTCAGAGAGAAGGTCCTAAGCTTTGAAAGACAAAATATCATAAGTATGAATAATGCAGAGCTCAGAAAATAGTTTCAAGGCCAGCACAGTCAAATTCAAAGGCTACTAGTCTCAAAGTTCTTGACATTTCACCAGGTAATTCCATCCCCATGTAGAGCCACTATTAGGGTCCTATAATAATAGGATTCATAATTTTGAATTGACTTTGATTAGTCTTGTAATATGTACATATTTTTCTTTCTGCAAATTGTTTTCCCATATTATAAAATTAAAAAATTTAAAGAAGGTAAAAGTCCTAAAGTAAAATCAAAGGACTTGAAAGAAAAAAATATCAAAAAGAATATAAAATTGGACCCCGAAGAAAAAGAGATAAAAATAAAGCATGAAAGTGATGCAAATCCAAATGCCACTACTATTTACTTTTACTACAAAATAAATATTGTGTGCAGCTTGTCAAAAATACCACAATCCATGAAGGTCAAAATGCTTAATCTTGACCTTTCATGCTTTAAATTTCATGTTGTTAGATAGAGAATAAATATATAGCCAAAAATTTTAATCTTGGCAGATCAGAAGTTAGGTAGAGAATAGTAAGGAGCTAAACAGTTTAATCTAAGCCCTTGGAAGAAATAACGATAGAATTAGTTGGTTTTTTGTTTTAAATAAAAATGAGTAAGGGTCTGCAAGATCAAATTCACCCATTAAAATAAAGTAAAAATGTTAGGGTAGCAGATGGGTAGGCAAAAGCAGTTTTCACAAGCATGGATAATAGAAAATTGGTAATTTAATTTACTAATTTCCCTTAAAAATCATTTCACTTCTAAAAAAACCTTCTCCCCCTTCATTTTTCCCTTTTCTCCTTTTTCCCCTTGCAAAAACTCCATTTTCCTAAGTTAAAACACTTTTATCCTTGGAAAAGTAAAAAACCCTTTATAAATTTCCTCTTATTCATAAAACCCATAAAAAATACTTTATCCTAAGTATAAATGCTGAAAATGTTATATCGGGCCCCACTATGAAGAAATCTATCCCCGATATCAGTTTTTACACTATACTTAGTGTATTTAACATCTTGCAGTTACCTACAATTACATTACTTTATTAACATTAAAACTTAGTGTATTAAATCCCATAATAAACCTATATCCCATATTATATTAAATCCCGTATATGTATTTCCTCACCCATATTTTTTATATATAAACCAATGGTTCAATTCCCCACAAGTTATATATCCCACACCTACTACGTATTATCCCCGCCTATTATAATATTACACTTACATTAACCCCATTGGCTTTATCACACAAAACCCGACCATATCACATATGTAACCAATTGCACCCTGGGCTCCATGCCATCAATCTCGATACATCCATCGCATCATCTCATCCGTTAGATCAGCATTAACCAGATCTAATGGTCAACATTTTCTATCGCACATCCGATAGAATGATGGTTAACATACCCCAAACCATGCGAAATGCGTAGTTTGCAGGGTTCTCCTCCCTGCTATGTGGCACTTTCTTATTTGATCACATCCTCAAGAATATTACCACTAACCACCTTTGGTGCTTGCAAAAACCACTGAGTGGTTCCCCCCAAGTGCTCAAACCACCCTGTCAGTTCAAATACACCTGCGCATTCAATATAAGCACTTTTGGTTGAAAATGTATATAGCCACCCTTTGTTAGACCTTTTACCACTTTCTGTTACCCTTTTCACATAGATAGAGCTATTTAGACCAAAAAAATGCTGTCGACTCCGTTTATAAGCCAAATTGAAACAAAATTCACCAATTTGATTGCTACAACTATTGCAGAAGTCATCCAAATATCTATAAAGACCACAAGATCCTCAAAAAGCCTTCTACTACTTCAAAAACCCTCTACAAACACAAATCTTCATTTTTCCCAGGCATTCTTCGAAGAAAAGACCTGTTCTTTGATCTAAAGAAGTAATTCAACTAATTGAATCATTTAGGAGCCTTTTTGAAAACCTAAAGAAAGCCCTGTTACTTCCTAAAGCTCTTTCTGCAAACCCTGGGCATCTTTTCACTTATTCTAAGGCCTCAGACTATTTTAAATCATAGAGATTGAAAAATTTAAGAAGTTTAATCCTCTGTATAACTGAAGAAAGCCTCCTTTCCTTCCAGTCCTTTCATATAGACCCTAGGCATTTGTTTACAAAAATTTTGAGGTCCTGAAAGTGCCTTTTGTTACAGAGAACATAGTTTGATCAATTGAGAGAGTTTATACCTTTGCAGACCATAGATAAAACCCTAATTTCATCCTCAAATATTTCTGTAAACTGTTAGAATTTTCCAAAGGTGCTCCTAAAGGCCTAAATCAGTTTTTTTAAACTCAAAAGCGTAATAAATTGTGAAATCAAATTAAAAAAATGGCTTCCAAAGCAGTAGTATCTATCAATCCACTACAACCTCCTATTGTAGATGTAGAGAACATTCCCATTGCTGACAGAGACTTCAAGATTGCTGACACAGTCAAAGAAGTTAACCTTCTTGAGCTCCATTGCTGGAGCCACAAAAAATCCATAGATCAGGCTGATGAAGTTTTATTTTGGAGTCAAATTTTCCAAAATATGTTGTCCCATATACCTTCCAATGCTCAGAAGTTATTAGAGTCCATCAATCCTGTTATTTCCCTTATCAGAGAGCCATAGTGAACTCTGAAAAAGAATCTCTATTTACCATTACTACTAAGTTAATCAATAAAATTCTTCAGATCCAATCTAGGTCAAATGAAGTTCCTTTGTCCATTTAAGCCCTCACTCACTTGTACTTGGATCTGGACATCCCCAAGAGGCTCCAGATATTTCAAAATTTCATTCCTTCTGCTGTATAAATTCCCAAGATAAATCCTCCTTACCCATCTGCAAAATTTTCTAAAAGAACCAGACATATCATTAGCATGTTGTATTTTATTCTTGAATATTTCACAGATGAGCATATTGATGTTGCAGTACAAGGTTTTTTTATCTACTTTCACACCTGGTCAGCCTCCTGCTACCATTATTAATTTTTCCCAATACCTTGCTGACAATATTCATGAACAGTTGATCAAAATTCCTTATGAAGGTGTTTTCAAGTATTCCTCATTCCTATTCCATATGTTTTTATACTTTAAGTCTGAGAAATTTGCTATAAACCTTCAAAATCTTGATGTTGAAGGAAACCCCCAGTCAGTCATATTTTGGAATCCTCTTAATAGAAAATATTAATCACAATCCACCTATACAGATTTTATAGATTCCTTCATTCATCCCATGGTCAATTAGCTGAAGAGCAATAGGCAGCCGAGAATTAATGAAGTGATTAAGAAGGTCCTACATTTGTCAGAGCATAATAGGATAGGGAATTGGTACTTGTACCAAAATAATACTGAGATAAAAGTATATGGATCAATTCTTGTTCCATATAAACTGCCCAAATACCTCCCTATGAGGTTAATTTCCCTTGAGTACATAAGGTAGATTCTTAATTGAGATTGCAATTAATTTTTTAGTAGCAAAGAAGAAGACATAGTTGAAATTGAAAAATCAAGTTGGCCCTTTTATCTGTAACAATAGAGATGCAGGTCCAGAGGCTGAAAAACATTTGTAGGAATTCAATTTCAGTCACAGTTTTCTATGGTATTATGATCCCCTGCAAGTTATAATTAAAACGAGAGTTAAATGAAAAATCACTCCTCATGTACATGAAAATAAACCAAAGATTGAAAAATTCTACAACTAGTCTGAATGGTTGGACAACACCTTGATAGAGGCAGAGAAGAAAGGTGATACTATTCAAACTTTGCAGACTCCAACCCAAGAAGACAAGAACTCAGAGAGAAACAGAGAGGAAGGATCATACACTGCAGAGACTACAACTGAAACTAAATTTAAATTGAGATACAGTAAAAAGCCAAGTTTAAATCCTGCCAATAAAGAAGTGGAAACAATAGAGGTGATTGATACCGAAACAACAGCAAAGGATAATGCACCTCCTACAATGATTGAAGAAGAAGAACAACCTACAAATTCAAACACTCAGCTTATTCAGAAGCAACACAGTGTTCAAGTTTCCTCATCTAAAAAACCAGCAGAAAAGGAGACGGATATCAAAGAAAGATACAAGTAAATCAAAGCCAGAAATCCAGAACAAGCTACTTTTTGCCTTTGACTATAAGAATAAAAAGATGCAGATGCCATTTCTTCAACCCACAATTCAAACTCCCGAGTTATCTTCTGATTACAAAAAGATATATTTTGAAGTCTTGGCCAAGGATATTCATCCTCTGGACCAAATTGAGTTTCATAAGTAGGTAGGAGAAATTATATATTCTACAATGACCACCAAGGCCATGAGTGTACACAAGCTGCAAAATACCCTTTCAAATATCAGAGATCAGCTCAAATTGGAAAAATAAACTTCACAGGAAAAATAAAATAGAATTAAATCTTTGGAAGAATTAGTAATTAAAGTAGGATACTATCCTAAAAATGACAAAGTTGCAGAGGAATTGATAAAGAAGAAAAATGCAGACATTTCTACAATAAAGAAGCAACTAAAGCTAACCCCTACAGAACATCCTCAAGCAAAGG
The DNA here is from genome assembly GCA_034641835.2 of Pinus albicaulis. Taxonomy (NCBI): domain Eukaryota; kingdom Viridiplantae; phylum Streptophyta; class Pinopsida; order Pinales; family Pinaceae; genus Pinus; species Pinus albicaulis. The sequence continues at coordinate 266,784 of MU968474.1, forward strand.
AATTCTTACAGGATACGAATCGGAAAGATGAGATGATAAGTCTCATTTTACAGTTGACTGCTTAGATAAAGAAAATGGATAATGAAATGGACAAGTTGGTCCAGGAGAAAGAATCCAACAAAGAACTAGTCCCAGTCACTTTCATTCCTGTAGTCACTGCTGTTGTACCATCCACACTAGCATAATCATTATCTCCTATAGTTCTAATGGCTACAATGCTTCTATTCACTTCATCAACAACTTCTGCAATAGATTCTTCAACAACAGTAGCACAACATACAGATGAAGAAAGAAAGATAGTAAAAGCTATGCAAGATATGTCTATTCATACCAACGATATTAACAGACTTAAAGAATAGCTTAAAAGTCTTTAAGATGAAAAGAAACTTGTTAAAATAATGCATAAGAATGAAGAACAAAGGGAAAATAGGTTTAATGAGAAATTGAAGAAGTTAAAAAAGATCTAACATTAAAATAACCCATGGTACAAGTCAGACAATATCTATGGGCCAATATCATTGAAGCAGTCAATGATATTTGTCCATCAATCTAGGTTATATATGAACATAAAGACTTAGTGAAATCAGCAAGAGAATCTATTCAGAAAATCAAAGAAGAGATTGGTAAGAAACCTAAAGAAGCTCTTGAAATAATCAAATTTCTTAATTCCAAAAATAGACAAGAACTTGAAGAGATTGGAATTAATGACAAAACATAAACCATCCTAGAAGTTAGGAAGATATTTTCTAAGAAGAATTTGATGCTACAGTTAGAAGAGAAGTGCCAAAACATGGAGGTTTCCATCACAAGGTTTATGATGAAATTTGACGTCCTAAGATAGTTTGGCCATCCAAATCCATTATTTATTCATGACAAACTAATGAAGCGGGATGATTATGATAAAAATATGAGAGATGTAGCCAAGGATGAGGCTAATCTACCTACTTCACAAGGCATTCCAATAGGGAAGGTGCTCTATAAGAATTTTGAGAATCTTTTCTACTTACAGCATGAGGTGAAACACATATTTATCAACAAGCCTACATTCTCAAAATACACTGAAGCAGATGAAATATTCAGGAGAATGATGAAAATCAAATTGCGAGAGACAAAATTTTGGGAAAAGATGACTAATTTACTATGAAATCATTTTGCATTAAAAATAGAGCAGTACAAACATAGCAGTACAATCAGAGAAGTAACAGTCTTGCAGTAGAAACATAACAGTGAGTAGTAAATAAAAGTAAAACAGCAGGTAAAAGGTTAAAGAGTACCAGGTTAAAGTGTATCAGTTGAAAAGTTAAAGTAAAAGTCAAAAAAGAGTAGAAAGCTTCTAGTGTAGAGGACATTCCACTTCCTACCTGCTGCCCTCGTTGAGCAACAATCAAGAGACAAATCAGCAACAAAATGTCAACAAGTGAAGACAACAAACAATAATTTCAATAAAAGCAGGGACAACTAGCATTAGTTAGAAACCTGTCACTATCTTCTTGCATGAAGATATTTCTTTTTCCATGAATAATTCCTAAGTTTGTTTTAGGATATTTTGTAATATTTTTTGTATAAATACTTCTCATTCGGAAGTATTGAGGATGGATGAATTGTTGAACATTTCTATAGTTGTACTATTCTGAACCTAAGGGTGATTGTACCAATTTCAAGTCAGTAGAATGGATTAAAGCAATAAAGCATCATATTACAGGATTCATGTGTTGGGCCACTACGGTGAATTATTTTCACTTGTTTCTTTGTCAATTTATTATGTTTTTCATCAATACTTGTATGTTGTTCTAAGTCTGCATAATAAATCAGGAATCTTATTTTAGAATATGTTAAAAGCACTCTGTCTTCAACTGCTTATCATTTACATGTTTCCCACTGATATCTAGACTAAGGAACCCTTAATTGCTCACTTACCCCGATTGAAACCATTTTCAAAATCAGCCTTGAAGATCTGAAGTAACTCAGCTATCTTGCCTTGTAAACATTTCCCTTTAGACCTTGATCCTGATCTGACTGCTTGACACATTAACTCCATAAACCCAATGGAATAAAAACCTACATATATCCATCTGAGTAAGTGATTTCACCACCAAATCAAATCAAAATCCAAAACCAATTTACCCTAGATAACTAGCCTAAAATCAATTAAAATCAACAAAGTTAAATCATATAGAGAGAGCCCTCTCTGAGCATTAGGAAGGCTAGATCCTAAGGCTTAAAAGTAGGTTTTTGGTTAGCTCTAATATTCTTTAAACCAAAAATCACAAATCTCACAACCTTTGAGAATTATTGGAGTGATAACACAAAACACACAAAAGGTACGCATTGCAACTTTACATTTAGAACAAAATATATTTGTACGATATCGATGCATTTTATGTAATATTCCAAAATGGAAATAGCAGCAATATAGCTCATAAAATGAAAGCAACAACAATTATTTAACACATTAAATCATGATACCAATATAGAACCATATTATTTATCATATTTTCAGCAAATAAGTACAAAACAATGAGGCACAAACCATAGAATGTGATCACACAAGCCTCCAATACATAGACACTCTCAAAAGTGAGATGATACTGCAACAAAAAATGCCAAATAGATGCTACAACGCCCTTTATATTATGCATAACTACAGCTGGAGATGATAAAATGATGTAAAAATACTGATATAGGCCCCAATAGAATCTAAACATACAGATCCAGGCACTAGATCAGCTTTCCAAGACAACCCAAGAGGGTTTCCGGAAGATGCACACAATTTTCCAATGTAAGCTGCAGCCCTAGGGCTGAAGATATGTTGTAATAACTGAAATGAGAAGATATGTCTTAAGTTGATGTAGAGAACGACAGATCTGCTCCAATAGATCCTTCAGATGAAAGAATGGCTCCTCTACTGAAGAAATAACCTCTCAAAACAACCACTGCAAATCCTCCCTAAAATAACAAATATCTGGACTGATACTGCACTATAGGGGATAAATACTCCTTGGCCTAGTGCCAAATATGTCAATAAATCCCAAGGGGCTTTTTTACAGGCCTCCCAATGGATGGAAACCTTCCTCCACTGAAAAACTAGCTCTGAAGACACCTGATCTAATCCTCCACTATTGCACCCTGCAACACAGCACAATAACCTATAGAAACTGCGATGATGAATAAAGTTGTAGCTTGGCCTGAAAACCAAAATGTGGAAATGAATGAAATGCTCTTCCAAGAGGCATCTCAAGGAAAGAGGTGGGATTCCCGCTCGGGAACACTCGGTGCTAAACATCATAGAAACCCTGCTAAATAACAAAGGAATGCAACGTCTAAATAGACCATATACAAAATAATATACTAAAACATAACCTCATATGCTTGCCACCCTCTTCCTTATATATATTATGAGCTTCCTTGCCCTTGGCCCCAATCAATTACGTCATTTTCTTCATGAAATCAATCTCCCTCCAAAACTGTGTTATTCCTCAATTAATCTCCACTCCTCCATAACAACACTATTGACTTGGTAAAACTTGACTGAATCAACATGATCCAACCCTGTTCACACTTGGAGGTGCTTTATTTAGCTGTTGAAAAAGGACTCCTTTCACACTTTAAGTGTTTTTGTTGCTGCTAAGGAGACTTATGGGCCTCCCCACCCACTTATTCACCTACCTAGTGACAAAACATACTATAATATTCCATTTAGCTAAAGGCTAAATTTTTGGAATATTACATTTTCTCCCGTAAAAAAATTGTCACTTGGCCAATTTTCACGGAAGAAATGATAGCACATTATGAGGATACAAAGAGCAACGCCTTCTTTAGCCAATTGATAAATCTCAAACAAAAGGGTTTAGTGGTGGAGCACATTGAGGACTTCCAAAAATTGAATATAAGGGTAACTGATATTCCAAAGGAACATAGGATTGAGGTCTTCATAGGGACTTTAAAGGATAACATCCAACATGAAGTTCATGTTTGGGAACCTGATTCATTGGAGAAGCCATTCAGGTTGGCAAGAAAAATTGAATGTAAAATTACGTCGACAAGGAAGCCTACCACTCACATCTATAAATATGGAAGTGTTGCTACTCCTAGACTTCCACAACCTATAAGGTTGACACCACAACAATTGGAAGAAAAAAGAGCAAAAGGGCTTTGCTACAATTGTGATATAAAATAAACTAAAGGCCATAAGTGTGCTGAGAAGAAATTCTTTTACATAGATTGTGAAGAGGAGGAAGAAAATGAACAAGAAACTTCAAAAGAAGAGGATATACACCAGTAACCAACCCTAGATGATCCAGGTGGATTAAACATGTACAAGTACAAGTGGCTTAAGTACAAAGGATCAAAAATCAAAGTGTTCGAAACTCTCTCGAACCAATTTCAGGTTGTATATCTTGTCATTCTATTTCCAAGGCATAGACGACGCTCAATTCCAAGTCCATATGAAGGAGTTAGAAGCAATCAAAGTTTGAAGGTTGACTTGGTGATGTGGCAATTTAAGGAGGCAACAATTTGGAAGAAATCCAGCCACCGGATTTTGGCCAACCTAGCCGGATTCCGAGTGAATTTTTGGGACAATTAATTTGACCTCTTCGGTAAAAACTCCGGAGATTTTGAAACAACTATATTGTTCTAAATTAATAAAAAAAATAAAAATAAAAAGATCTGATTCGACAGGTCATGACCCCCGCTGGATCCTGTTATAGCATCATTTCTCACCTTGATATGATTCATGATTGCTTCATGGCTTTTGGGCACCCATTCCTACAGACTTGGACAAATTCACTTAAAAACAGTGTAAAATCCCCCATACGCGACTATGCCCATGTTTTTTTGCGTGTATACGCGAGTACAGCTAGACTTTTCCGCGTATGCCATTAAAATGATTAAAAAATATATAACAAATCCCTAATTTCGCGCTGGGTTGATGGTTACTTAGGTAGTTCAACCACCCCAGCCCGTGGCCAACTGTTTCCAACTGCTGAAACTACTTGGAGGGACTATAAAAAGCCCTCATGTGTATGGCCTAAGGGGGAGAGAGAATTATTGATATTATACTCTGTTGGTATTCCCTATCCAAGTCCGATTCCCCGTGCCTCCTGCACTTTCCCAGTTCATTATAGGAAACCCTTGTTTCCTTGAGATACACATCCCTTTATATGTCATCTCGTATGCACCAGTTTGGAAGGAGTCTTAGTGAGGCAAGGGCTGGACGGATCCGGACGACGATCTGCGAAGGCCTTGGAAGGATCAGGTGATCTCTCCACTTGTTACTTTTGTACATGCTATTTATAATACAGAAGTACCATGTTGTTCCCGAAATAAACGTGTTAGTGTATGCTTTTATGTATGAGAATATTTGTTATACAAGCATTCATTATGATTTATTTAATGTTTTATATGAATCTCACTAAAATTTAGAGTAAATATATATTGTACAACCAGTCCTTTGTGCTTGTTTCTTCTTGTATTTCAGGTTAAGAAGGAAGGACGGTTGCTGGGGGTTTGAACCCTGCGGGATCTTCTTCAACCGTAGGACCTACGGGTAACCTTCTCATTCTGCTCTATTTAGTTTTTCTGAATATGCATGGTTGTGTGAGTCTCTGTTAAGTAGCGTGCCCCTGCTCTGTGGAGGTTGTATCCCAACCAACCTCTAGGGTGAAATTCCCCGAAACAGAACTGGCGACTCCGCTGGGGATCACATTCTTGTGATTCTCTTGTTGGTTGTTTCAGCTGTTTGGTAGGTTGCCGACAATTTTATCTTTCATTTGCAGTCCAGTTTACTTTCTTGCAGTCAGTCTGAAGTCCTGGTGTCTTTTCCAGGCTTGTCCTTTTTGTTTTTTCATTATTTTCCTTTGTATACGCGCTTTTTTCTGCACACAGTCACGTATACACGCAAGTTTTTATAAAGGAACCCGTGTATACGTGAGTTTCGCTTAGCACAGACGCGTATGCACGCTGGTTGCATAGCTGTGAAGTAGCGTATACCTAGGCAGATTTTGAATTTTTGGGTTTATCGAATTTTTGGTCCTTTCTGGCTGTGGAGGCCTGTTTCTACAGTGTCTCTGTACTTACTGGAGTGTGAAGGAAGTGGTTTCATGTCTTTTCTCTCTTTCGTTTGAGTGAAAACTAGTATTTTGGGCAAAGTGTTGTTGCTGGTGTTGGCACCTCTGGATTGAGTTCCAAGATCGCTTTCTGAGCATTCTTGGCTGTTCTGCTTTATCAGAACAGAGAGCTTCTGTTCACTGACTCTCTCCTATCTTTGTGTTGTGCTTCGCATTGCGATTTTTTCTTCGTTTTCGATTGGTTTTCTTGAGTTCCATAGGCTAGGGTTTGTTGCAACTTTTGAAGAGCTTTCCTTGCTTCTTTGAGTTTTTGTTTGCAACGAGTTTTACACTATTTGTCTAGGCTGGGTGGCTGAGTTTTTGGCCTTCTGTTTCTCTTATTGATCTTGCTACGAGTTAGCCTTATAAGGTTTGGGAGCATTCTTGAAGTTCGTGCTTGAAATTCGGTCTCGTTTGGTTTGGATTTTGATAGTTGTGCTTGGTCTTTTCGAGCTCTTTCCCTATAAAACAAAAAAGCTCAAAAAACATTTGCTTTGCTTTTTGTTTTTGCATTTCAAAGGCTTAAAAAACATTTTGACTTGTTAGTTGCTTTTGTTGTTGCATTTTCATTTTTCGTTTGCTACAACTTTTGAAGCTTTTGTGAAGTTTCTTGCTTTAGTTTTAGGCTTGATTTTGAGGAGGAGTTGTCATTTGATTTCTTCTTCTTGTTGTTAAGTGTTTTGGTGTCCTTATTTTAAGAGTTCTTGATTTCGAGAATTAGCTTACTGGACAACAAAAGAAGAGTTAAAACTGAAGGACTTTTTGGGAATTTCACTCCGCTTTAAGAGATTTGCATCTTAGGATTTACATGCTTGTAGTGATTTGCATTAGGTGCATATAATCATTTAGTCAATTTCTTAGTTTTTGTGAGTGTGAGTTTGCTTTTTGAAAAGAAAAAATACAATTGTTAGTCTCGTAAAACCTATATAGAGATTGCTCTTCATCGAAAGACAAAGAACTGCATTTGCATGTAGTTAAGTTTTTATTAATTTCTTTTGCGTCAAAAACACCATATGTTTCATCTCCATATCCTTGTGACTTAATATAACAGCCCTTAAAATAAGAGATTTAATCTAAAATCAAACTAGCAAGCTTTTCTAAGTGTCAATCACCAACTAGCTAGGTTGTAGGGCCTTGGAATAGGTGAGTGGAGAGTTAACTCTCCAAGGCCGCTCAAACAAACATAGAAGTTGATTAATTGAGCGAAATCCAACTCTGTGAGGTGGACCGGGAAAGCTCTCATCCGAGAGTCAAGCGCGAGGGGAAGTGAAGGTTGAGAAGAGGGATACCCCCCCTCCGATTAGCTGAATCTGACCTCAAGACCATTCCGCCCAGCTTCTGATACGGATTGGTGTCCATAGTTGCCACTCCTAGGTTCCACACAGGTGACTGCGGGGGGGAATACCCGTGGTACCTGAGACAGACGTCGTATCACTTTCAGCAGTACTTTTGCGGGGTGCCCTTGCGAAGCTTGGGTGCTTGAGCCAGCAAAGGCTGTCGTTTGGAGGTCGGCGTAACTGTTTATGATACCTTCGCTAGTTGTTCTGGGCCCTGATCATCCCAGACTGCTTTCCGAAGGCCCTATATTTCGCTTTCCTGTATTTTGGTGTCCGGTCCTCATCACCCGGAGCAGAAATACTTGGAGGCTATTTGCTTGTCTGTATCTCAGGGATTTTTATTTTAGTGAGTGCTCTTTTGCTCCTAGCTTGGCTAGCTTTTCACTTTTTTGAGTCTAATTTATAAAATCTATAAAAGTGGCTGATCAAGCGCCTCGACGTTCGAGGAGAATTCGGGGGTTATCTTCCGAGAGTGCAGAGCCTTCTTCGAGAAGGCGTAGGAGTGATTTAGCAGGTGGTTACCACCCTGTGGAGTCTGACGCTGTGGAGAGAGATCCTCCACCAAGGTCTGAAGGTTTCATAGCTGATTCTGGTGTCGGTCCCGAGAGGAGCGTTCTGCTCACCTCGCGAGTTTTGTTTCCTCAGGAAGGAGATTTTCAAATTGAAGACGTACCTAAGCCTCCTGCTACAGGTCCATCTCCTCTTCCTCATGATCATCCGTTTTTTATTCAGTACATCAGACCGGAGTCGGAGAGACCGCCGGATCTTCCGTATCATTCTTATCTTTCGATGGCCACGACTGGGAATGTGGCTTCTGTCGTGAGTGCTGCAGGCATTCAGACTCCTATTTCTATTGAAGCAGGGGGCACTATTGCTTCATCTTCGATTGCTTCTAGTGCTGCTATGTTTGGCTCTGGGTTCACCCAAGCACATGCTTCCAATTCTGGTCCCTTTTGTTCAGGGATGTCCATTAGTGGAAATCCCTCTTTTACCTTTTCTGCTGCTTCAGCTGGATCTACGCCCATGTATAACATGGCTAGTGGATCAGCTTCGTTTCAGGGTTTCCACTTTGGAACTAGGCACATTCCTAGTTCCAATCCTTCTTTAGGGTCGTTTCCGTTTACGTCCCAGACCCAGAGTTTCAACCCTTGGTCTGGGGGGAAAAGTTCGACTACTTTTACAGGATGGAATCCTGTCTTTACTATTGCGGGGGCAGGGAATCAGTTCTTCGCAGGTCATCAAGGGAATGCTTCTTTCCCTTCATCGAGTACTTATCAGACCTTTTCTCCCTTGTCTAATGCCTAGAACCCCTATCAGGGGCTCTCCTCTTCATTTAACACTTCAGTGGGGGGAAATGGTCTGGGCTTTGGTAACTCGGCGTGGGGAGGAGGTTCTTCTCCGTTTTCTACGAGTCCTTTCTGGCAGCCTGGTGCCTCATCAAATCCAAGCTATTCTTTTCAGAATGTTGGGAATCCATCCCCTCAAGGATGGAATTCTCACACTCCGCCTCGCTTACCGTTTCTAGCAACGTTAAACTTGCCAGATTTGTCGAAGTTGACTAATGACCTGATTCGTTATAGTCCTGGGTGGCCTCCGGTCCCGACCAAACTTCCTTCAGACATTCCAAAGTTTGAAGGTAAGAATGGAGAGGATCCGGCAGACCACATCACCACTTTCCACTTATGGTGCTCTTCGAACTCCCTGATCGATGACTCGATTAGGTTGAGATTATTTCAATGCACCCTAACTGGAAATGCTGCCAAATGGTATATCGAGCTCACTGGGGGCAGTTTCGCCACATTTAGAGAACTGGTCGTCACATTTCTAAACCATTTTCAGTTGCCTGTCAGATATGAGGCTGGGACCGAACTCCTGGCTAATTTTAAGCAGGATGAGGCAACTCACATTTCTGATCACATTCAGGAATGGAGGAGAAGGAAGAGGCTTATCAAAGCTCATATTCCAAGTGAGTTCCTTCTCGAGTGGTTTTTGAAATCTCTGCAGTCAGATATTTCAAAATATGTATCCCTATCTGGGGTATTTTCGGAGGAGCAGGCCATTTTTAGGGCCCAGCAGTTAGAGCTGATCTATTCTCAGTCTGGGGTACTTTATAAGTATTTGCCCAATGCTCCTCGCTCCAAATTGGATTTGTCGAAAACTAAACCTGGTCCGCATGGTGACGGACTTGTCGGATCGGTCAGTAGTAGTGCAGCTAGCCTGCTTAATCAACTACAGCAGTTGTCTTTACAATCTGCTCCTTCTGCCCAGGCTGTGCCTGCTGATTCATCACCTTCCCAGTCTTTGTCCATAAATGCTGTCCAAACTTCTGACCCCAAAGGAAATCAACAATCCGATGGGAAGAAGAAGGGATGAAATAACAAGAAAAAGGGCAAGAATGGGAAGGGCAATGCAAATAAAACCAACGAGCGTGTTGGTGAGGGTCAAAAGGAGAAAAAGAAAGTGAAGTTTCCGTGCAAGCTTTGTGCTGGAGACCATCTCACACACCTTTGCCCTAAAATTCAAGATGCTCAGCGCTTGTTAAGCCAGCAGGGTTCTTCTAGTTCCCAGGCTGTGTTAACAAACCCTTTTCCCCAAGGGCAGCAATTAGTTGTTGGCGCGAACCAAAATCCTGGGGCTTCCTCTGGAGGTACCCAGGAAGGGGAAATTCCATCGAACATCTTTATGATGAGTGCTCACGCGGATATTGCTACGAGATCCCGTGATTATGGCGGAGAGGAATATTTGAAAGCTAAGGAAGTTCTTGATGCTACTGAGCCGCTTCACATCACGAAGCCAACTGTTGAGTCTATGCCTCGGATGCCGAAAGCATCTTCTAAGCGGTCAACGATTAATCCGAACGTGAGGGCTGCCCAGAACTACTCGATTGTAGAAGATCTGGCGCAGAGTCCTTGTGCTATGTCAGCTTTAGAGGTACTCCAGTCTTGTCCGGCTCAGCGCAGTGCTTTGCTCACTTCCATTGGAGCTATTGATCCGAAAAATTCTCTTCTGATTACTTTTGATATGACTAATTTTAAGAAGAGACTTCCTCATCACATGGCATTTCATATTAAATCATCGTATCTAAAGACCAATATCTTTCGAACGGTGGTTGATGAGGGTGCTTCTACATGCGTGATGTCTCTCGCATGCTGGAAGACACTTGGATCTCCCAAAGCTGTTCCATCTAGCACTGTTCTTACTGCGTTCGATGGTCATTCTCACAAGCCCCATGGTATTGTCCCAGCTTTGCCCATCTGTGTTGGGGGAAAAACTGTCAACAGAGAAGTTGAGGTAGTGGATGCAGCCTTGGACTACAACCTTCTGTTGGGGAGGAACTGGATTTATGAGATGGATGCTATTGCATCCTCATTATTTCGAATTGTATGTTTCCCCCACGAAGCGAGGATTGTCACAGTGGATCAACTGGACTGTCCTCTTGTAGACCTGGATGCGCCTTCTGACTCATCTTTCCCTAAGTTGGATAATACTAAGGTGCCTGTTGAGAATCTAGGAGTTGGAATGTATTCTTCCTTGATGGGAACTTTTGATCTTCCTCCTCCTAAGGTTCATATTAATGCTATTTCATCCTCCAAGGCTCCCCTTCGAAGAGAGTTCTTTCGAACTCATTATTTTTCGAACCCTTGGACCTTACCTTCCCCAACTGCCACTTTGGAGGAAGGGCAAGTGGGTGGAATGGCATTCCCGATTTCTGCAGCTGAGATTGCATATCAGTCTGTTGTTGACACTGCAGAGTCTGATCCAGCTCCTCTTTCGCCGGAAGAGTTGGATGGTGATGTGGCTCCGGCTTGGACGCTTACTTCTTCTTTTGCCCAGGATTGTCTAGATACCACTCTTCCATCTGAAGAGGCCATCCTGGAAGCAATGACAGGTATAGAGAGACCGTGGGATGATTTGCATCATCGGTCTTACTCCCTACCTAACTTGAGCGAAGTCGAAGCTAGTTTTCCAAGTCCTCAGTCTCCTGGACCTGTTCACCCAGTCTTGAGCCCCTTAGCACCAGCACAGGTTTATGCTGAAGGGAACATGGATGTGATCTCTCCTACTATCCCGGTGAACATCTCCAGGAATCCCAACATTATCGAGAACATTTTCATTGGAGCTGAATGTTCCCATGAAGAGGTTCAAATCTATACCGAGCTCTTCAAAGAGTATAGGGATGTTTTTGCTTGGTCTTATGAAGAAATGCCTGGCATAGACCCATCTATCGTCCAGCATGAGATCAAGACGTATGAAAACGCTAAGCCGGTCAGGCAAAAACTTCGTCCGGTTAATCCTAGGAAGGCAGCAGCTATCAAAGCTGAAGTTGAAAAGCTGCTTAAGGCGGGATTCATTTTCCCAGTTCCTCTGACTGAATGGGTTTCAAACCCCGTTCTCGTTGATAAAAAGCAAGGAACGATTCGAGTGTGCATCGATTTCAGAGACCTGAATAAGGCGTGTCCTAAAGATAATTACCCCACACCCTTCATTGATCAGATTATTGACGAGTGTGCCGGTAATGAGATTTTTTCCTTCATGGACGGTTTTTCCGGTTATAATCAAATTACTATCCGTCCAGAAGATCAACATAAGACCGCATTTATTTGTCCCTGGGGTACGTTTGCATATAAGAAAATGCCTTTTGGTCTTAAAAACGCTGGGGCTACCTTTCAGCGGGCCATGTCTTACGCCTTCCACGACATCAAGAAGATTATTGAGGCATACTTAGATGATTTAGCTGCTCATTCTCGAAAGAGGATGGATCATCCAGGTCACCTCCGGCAAATATTTGAAAGATGTCATTTTTATAAAATTCGATTGAATCCGAACAAGTGCGTTTTCGCGGTTACATCCGGTCGGCTATTGGGATTCATTGTGTCAAGGGAAGGGATAAGGGTAGATCCCTTCAAGGTTGAGGCAATACTTCGGTTGCCTCCCCCGTCTTCAATCCGTCAGCTTCAAAGTCTCCAAGGGAAGTCTAATTTTCTTCTGAGGTTTATCGTCAACTATGCTGAGATTACAAAGGGATATATGAGACTGTTGAAGAAAGGAGTTCCTTTTCTTTGGGACGACTACGCTCAACGCTCGTTCGATGCCTTGAAAAAGGCATTGACCTCTGCTCCTTTACTGAGTCCACCCGATTATAGCAAAGATTTTCTTTTGTATCTGGCTACAGCAGAATCTACCATTGGTATGGTTCTGGTTCAGGAGGATGATGCTCTTGCTGAGCATGTTATTTACTACCTTAGTCGAGGACTGGTAGGACCTGAACTGCGATACACCCCGATAGAAAAGTTAGCCTTAGCAACAGTGCATGCTGTGCAGCGACTCCGGCATTACATTATTCTTCGCAAAACTTATGTCTTGGCAGCTGCCAATCCATTTCAGTTTGTCCTCAGCAGGCGAGTGATTGGGGGCAAATATAATAGATGGATTGTGATTTTACAAGAATTTGATCTCGAGTTCATGTCTGCCAAATCCAAGAAGTCATTAGTTTTTGCGAAATTGATCTCCGAGTTGCCTTGTGGAGAGGAGATGATCTATGATGAGTCCTTTCCGGACGAACACTTGTTTCTAATCTCTCCACAAGATCCTTGGTATGGGGATATCATTGTGCATCTCCAGACTGCGAAGTTTCCCTCTTCTTTTTCGAAAGATGAGCGTCGTAAGCTGCGTCACTTAGCCAAGAATTATCTGATTATTGGTGATGCTTTGTACCGTCGAGGGGTTGATTCAATCCTAAGACGCTGCTTAACTTTCGAAGAAGCCAAGGCTGTGCTCAATGATTCTCACAGTGGAGCTTGTGGGGGTCATTTATCAGGGCTTGCTACAGCCCAAAAGATTTTGCGTGCTGGCTACTTCTGGCCCTCGATTTTCAAAGATTGTATTGAATCGGTCAAGAAGTGTCATCCTTGTCAAGTTTATACTCGAAAAATGCGCGCTCATCCAGCTCCGCTTTTTCCAGTCGTTACTGTCGGCCCCTTTACAAAGTGGGGTATGGATTATACTACTTGTAACCCGCCTTCGGCAAAAGGTCACAAGTACATTATCGTAGCAATAGACTACTTTACGAAGTGGGTCGAAGCTATGCCTACTTTTGGGAACGATGGTGAGACTGCAGCTCTTTTCTTCTTCAACCAAGTTATCGCTCGTTTTGGTATACCTAGAGAGATTGTCACTGACCATGGCAGTCACTTTCAGAATAGTATGATGGCTGAGTTGGCTCTCAAATTGGGTTTCCGGCAAGAGCATTCATCTCCATATTATCCTCAGGCCAATGGGCAAGTGGAAGCCGTGAATAAATCCTTGAAGACCACTCTTCAACGGACAATTGATAAACATAGATCCAACTGGCATATTATGCTATATCCTGCACTTTGGGCATATAGGACGTCAGTGAAAACTGCAACTGGCTTTACTCCGTTTCAGTTAGTCCACGGGGTGGAATCCGTATTTCCCATTGAATGCGAGTTCCTTCTCTCAAATTAGCTGTTGAGCTTCTTCCTGACACTTCCAGTCTGGCAGAACGGCTTATTCATCTGGAACATCTCGATGAGCAGCGTCGAGATGCTGCCACGATGAATGAAGCGCATAAAAACCGAGTAAAGGTTCAGTACGATAAGGCGGTTAAGCCTAGGGTATTTTCGGAAGGTGACCTTGTTTTGGTCTATGCCCAAGAAAAAGATGCCTTGGGGGCAGGAAAGTTTAAATCGATGTGGTATGGCCCCTATATCGTTAAAAAATTCCTTAAGAAAGGAGCTTATACCTTGGTTGACTTCGAAGGGAACGAGTTGTCGGAGCCCCGAAATGGGCTCTATTTGAAGAAGTATTATGCCTAGGCTTCGGCCTGGAATGTTGCTTTTTGTATATATTTGTAGTTTTTGCTTTGTACATATCTGATTGATTTTCGATTTTGATGAGGTGGTGATGTTTTTTGATCTACTTTGGCAGGTTGTGTTGGATGTTATGAGTCATTTTGGTTTCGCCGATGGTGCTAGTAGACACACCCGGAACTTAGCTTCCGCGGCTTGGGTGCTTCATTATCCTTCCGGTCAGATGTTGGTATCAAGAGGGGTCTGCATTGGTCCTGCTTCCAATAATGTAGCAGAATACACTGCAGTCATTCATCTACTCTCGGAGGCAATATCTTTGGGTGTTGATTCTTTGGTAGTGTTCTTGGACTCTCAGCTGGTGGTGTCGCAGTTGAACAACACTTATCGGGTACGAGATCCATTTTTATTACGATTGTTTTTTAGGGTACGTTTGTTACAAAGGTCATTTCAATTTTTAACATTCATTCACATTCCTCGAACTGACAATTGGTTTGCTAACTCATTAGCTAATCAAGCATTAGATTGGCATATTAATCATTCAATACAATAAATTTTTAATCATCAAAAACATCATACATTTGATACATTTATCACATCACATCAAATATCGCTGTATATATATCATCAGAGTGTCAAAAACTTTACAAAATGTGGATCCATAATCTCGTACAAAACTAGGGTTTATGCCCCATCATGTTCAGTCTCAAAAAAGAATATACAGTCATCTAATATATAAAATTTGTCTACTTCTGATGTCCCTGTCCAGCAGTCGTGTTCCTATAGAACGTAACTGCAGTGGCCACACGGCGGAATAATCTAACCCAGTCTCGGGGTACTCCAACTACCCGTCTCTGGATGGCTTCAGGCAAGTCCTCCACGGCAGCCATAGGGATTTGGCGGGTTAATCCCTCCAAGTTTCTCTGCACATCCTGGAGTGTCCTGTCTGAGTCCACTGTCTCTGCCTCACCCTTGCGACGCTTATGGCATGGGAGACCCTCAGGTTGAACTGGTCCAACATCTGAAACATGATCATTTTAAATTGTCAGTCATTATGAATCCAATCAAAAACATGTTTCTTTTTTTTTCATTTTTGAAAAAATCCAAAAAAATCATATAAGTCAAAATTTTTTGCAAAACTTACCGACTGCTCCCCATGCTGTGCCAGGTGGAAGTACTAGATCTGGATCTCCTCGGAAATCCATCCCGGCATAGGGATAGTCGTCCACTGCGATGATATGTTCTCCCCACCACAGGAAGAACTCATCGTCCCATGTGGTTCGGGGTACTTCGCTGCCCCCCAGTCTCTTCATCATGTCTGCCCAATGGGCAATTCTTGGGTCCCGCGGGCTGCTGATAGTCGAGATCACTCTAGGTCTCAAAGCTGGAATCCTCTCAAAGAACAATGTTGTCAAAATGGTCCCATAGCCAAAGTGTTTTGTCTTTGCTTGGCGAATGGAGGTCAGCTGTTGTTTCATGTTCAGTAGTAGGGTTGTGCACCAATCATAAACATGAGTTAGACACTCTACAGCTATACTCATTTGCGTCCTGGACGCCTGATGTAGTGAGGTAGATCCTGCCACTCTGCTGATGGTGAAAAGGAGGATCTTCATGTGCAAATCCGTGATATCTCTAATTGCAATCTATGTTCCAACCTTTTTGGAATTCTCTACACAATATACGTGGACATAATCTTCCACGGTCAACCCTCCCAGGGGCTTTCCGTGCAAGTCCACTGGTTCTCCCCTCCTGGAGAGTCCAGTGATGAAATATATATCCTCCACTTCAATGCGTAGTGGCATCTGATCAATTATGAAGCAATCCTGATCTGGTTCCCAGTAATTTACGAGCATTTCTAGCAACCGAACATTGCTTTTCATATTGGGCATTTTAAAGAATTTGAACAATCCGCAGTTTCGGAGGATATTTTGTGCTGCGCGATCCTGCATGACCTCTTGGTCTATTGCGCTATGCTCACGTTACCTCCATGAAATGGTCATCCTGAGAAATTTCATCAAATTATGCATTAGCCACGCTTTTTAAGTTTCGTCCCTGCGCATACGCGGTTTTTCCTGTACACAGTCGCGTGTATACGCGGGTTTCCTTCAATGAACCCGCGTATGCGCAGGTACGCATATTTTAGCAAGGGTTTTAAGGCTAAAAATCACTTAATTTTAATTTCCAAACGGACAAAATGAATAAACAGGATGATTAAGGAGCCTACCTGAAGTTTCGCTGAGTTCTGACGGTCGGTTGTTCTTGATTTGACGAAAGAAGTTTTTTGCTCCAGAGCACTTTTTCCAAATCAGCTATGTAATAATGAACCAAATGAGAGGTAATTTGTCTATTTATGGCTAAAAAATTGAAAATTTTCACAAAATTTCCTTATGCTTATTTTTTCGATCTATCTTAAGCTGCATAACTCGGTTGCTTGGAAGTGCCCAGTTTGGTATGTTTTCAGGTACATTTTGACGATTTTGAGATTTTTCCCGGTTTTTGATCCATGATTTCCGACTCTTCACGG
Source organism: Pinus albicaulis (assembly GCA_034641835.2). NCBI lineage: Eukaryota > Viridiplantae > Streptophyta > Pinopsida > Pinales > Pinaceae > Pinus > Pinus albicaulis. The sequence continues at coordinate 283,579 of MU968474.1, forward strand.
CAGGTATATGATCTTCACTGGCATATAGGTTAGGGAAATCACTCTCCGTTGCATCTTGCATACTAGCCTCCATACTGATCACTTGCCTTAGGGTTGATCCCATCAGGTCATGAGTATTACACCCATTTCACTCGCCGATTTTTAAATCATGACTTGATGGTAGAGCCTTCCTTTACATGGGCTTCCTAGTTAGTTCCTCGCTATCACTTGTTGCCCATGTTGCTTTTTATGTAGGCTCGGGAGTCCTCTTTAGTCCCGCCATGTCTTATGTGTTGAAGCTTCATTCTTCTTCTTCATCACTTATCATTTTTTCTGGATTTTACCCTAGAGGCTCCCTGGTGTCGTTTAAGTTGTATTACTGCATTGCATATTGGCTACTTGTTTATCCTGGCCTTTAGCCGGCTTCATTTGGACTCGATGTTTAAGCCAAATTTTGACCTTGACTTTCTATACAAGTTAACCATTGCATGCACTTAGCTATCACGACTTGACACCTTTTACCCATGGATGGAACGTTCCTCTGAGTATCACTTACCAGTTTTCGCCACCTTGCATTGAGCATAGGATTGTTCCAATCCCAAGAACTAGTGCATCTGATTTCTTGATACTCATTCTATCCATTGTATCATAGCATTCTTTTATTCTTTTTCAGGCTTATTATATGAAAAAGACAAAAAAAATCAAATATAACAAAAAGAGCGGGAACGGGATGTATCTTCGTTGTTTTGATGGCAGTACAGAGTCAGTTTGTCGCCCTTGAACAAAGCACATATACTTATATATATTTCCTACATTTGGGATGGTTTTAGTTTTGACCTAGGTTCAACCTTTACCATGTTTTACTTGTCAGTTCTCCCTCGGTTGGTTATCTCTTCCAATCATATGGAGAGTTTGTTCTGCCTCCTGCATAACAGACTTATACAGTGTCACTTTTTACTGCCATGGTCATCACGAATCGTTTTTTGTTCAAGGGAAGTCTAACCCGAGTCGGCCATTCTGCGGTGTCTCTTGACTCATTATTCAGTCGGCCTTCCCGGTCTTGTCAGTATCATGTTCTATCACATCAGATGTTTTGATCTTCTGCTCGTGCTGGTTTGAGAAGGTCCCCATTGACTTCTTGCCGGCGAGTTTGTCTCTTATCGACTACGACACATTGCTCTGAGAGCAAGCCTAGAGCCGCACCTTGGGCCTATTTCCATCATTGATAGGTGACCTCGTGCTCAGCATTTGATCATCATCATGGGTCTTTGACTGAGTGGTTTCCCCTGTGTTCGGCGTCAGCACACATTATCACACTTGGGATTCGTGCAGTACCTGGATTTCCATTTGACCCTATCGGTGGATTTCTCGCCTCTGTGTCAGCTTTCATTATTGGTTGGTTCAGAGGGTTTCTTCCGTGCGCTAGCTTCATCTTGTGCACATCGGAAACGTACTTCGGTTTTTGGTTCCATCACTCTACTTCGTCCGATTCCTTCCAAATCTTGGCCTGCGGGTTACACTCGCGCTGGACTGATGTGGGATGCCTTAATGCCTTCCTTCCAGCGGATCTTTTCCCATCGACTCCGACTCATTGCTCTGGGAATAAGGTCTAGAGTCTTTTTGTCAGTACCTTAGGGTTTGCAGTCATCAGTGGCAGACTCTTCGCTATCGACAGTGGGGATTCATCATTGCCTCCTGATTGGTAGATTCTTTCAAGTGTTCGACTTCAACTCATTCATTCGCACTTGTCAGATTGTACTGGGGCACCTTGACACTTATTATCATTATCGGTGGGTTGTCTCGCATTGGTTAACGGGATACATCATTGCCCGGTAATCCAACGATTTCTCACATGGTCGACTTCAGCTCATTTATTCCCATTGTGTAGAATTGTGCCATAGTGATCGGTGAAGACCTCGGGTTGCATCAGCATTTTCGGTTCACTTTTGACAGTCCATTCAGTTTCTGCCAGTGATGCCGTCCACCCTTATATGTTGCAGTTCAGTACAGCAGCATCCTATATGTTGGCTCCCGAGTTGCGTGATTGTACCATTTGATCCACCTCTTATGATCCGGTACTTGGAGATTCAGTTACTTATATGATCAGACATCCAGTTGCACCATCTTTGATCAGCTTTTATATGTGATATTTTGACATTGATTCAGACTTGTATTTTTGGGCCATGCTCAGATGATTCATTATGTATTTTCAGTTCAGTTATACTTGTATACATGTTGGATCTATTTCAGTACTTTCCATATGATGTATTTTTGACTGAGCATGGGTATGCCCGCCTCAGCATGAGTTGACTCTCTGTTTCTTTCATTGGTTTTTGGCAGGCTGAAATCTGGTGAAGTCCTCTCTTGTCCTTGCGAAGTTCTTTCTCTGTGCATAATACATTTCAGCCATCATGTACCCCTTCTGACTTCATATATTAGGGGGCATCTGTTATAGCATCATTTCTCACCTTGATATGATTCATGATTGCTTCATGGCTTTTGGGCACCCATTCCTACAGACTTGGACAAATTCACTTAAAAACAGTGTAAAATCCCCCATACGCGACTATGCCCGTGTTTTTCCGCGTGTATACGCGAGTACAGCTAGACTTTTCCGCGTATGCCATTAAAATGATTAAAAAATATATAAAAAATCCCTAATTTTGCGCTGGGTTGATGGTTACTCAGGTAGTTCAACCACCCCAGCCCGTGGCCAACTGTTTCCAACTGTTGAAACTACTTGGAGGGACTATAAAAAACCCTCATGTGTATGGCCTAAGGGAGAGAGAGAATTATTGATATTATACTCTGTTGGTATTCCCTATCCAAGTCTGATTCCCCGTGCCTCCTGCACTTTCCCAGTTCATTATAGGAAACCCTTGTTTCCTTGAGATACACATCCCTTTATATGTCATCTCGTATGCACCAGTTTTGAAGGAGTCTTAGTGAGGCAAGGGTTGGACGGATCAGGTGATCTCTCCACTTGTTACTTCTGTACATGATATTTATAATACAGAAGTACCATGCTGTTCCCGAAATAAACGTGTTAGTGTATGCTTTTATGTATGAGAATATTTGTTATACAAGCATTCATTATGATTTATTTAATGTTTTATATGAATCTCACTAACATTTAGAGTAAATATATACTGTACAACCAGTCCTTTGTGCTTGTTTCTTCTTGTATTTCAGGTTAAGAAGGAAGGACGGTTTCTAGGGGTTTGAACCCTGCGGGATCTTCTTCAACCGTAGGACCTACGGGTAACCTTCTCATTCTGCTCTATTTAGTTTTTCTGAATATGCATGGTTGTGTGAGTCTCTGTTAAGTAGCATGCCCTTGCTCTGTGGAGGTTGTATCCCAACCAACCTCTAGGGTGAAATTCCCCGAAACAAAAGTCTCAATAAAAGAGTCTGTTAGTCAAATCCAAGAAAATTTTGAGAGTATCCAATCTATTCCCCTGTTAGATTCAAAAACCCTTCAGGCCGAAGCAAAGAGGTTGAAAACCAAATACATCCATTTGGGTTTTATTTGGGTTGGGATAAGTGCTCTGACACATAGAGGATTGAATACATTTGTATTAGACACAGTTAGAGATTTAACACATAATAAGTATACAGATTCATTGATAGGAGGGATAGTAGCTCCTTTATCAAATGGTCCGATATATATTGACTGCTACCCAAACTTTTATCTGTATGTCTTTGATGAGCACATAAAGGAAATTCTGCAATTACATATCCAGAACTCTGGATTCGATATGAGAAAGAATAGAAGTAATATTTCTATTCAAAGTAGAGGATGTTTCAAGAACACTAATACTTTATATCCTGATGTCCTTCATGCTCCCAGTCAAGACTGTAAAGCCAGTGTGGTTGTTCTAACAGATTCTAAAAATCAGAAGATAGAACACCAAGTTATTAAATGGGAAGATCTAAGTTTTCCTTAACAGTGGGTAGTAAATAATCCTAAACCCCCTAGAATGCAGAAGATTACATTAGCCATTGTAAGAGTAGAAAAATCGTCTGCTATCATATCCTTCCCAAGAAGATCCACCATTGATCAAAGAAGGATATATACTCTCTGCAAAAGTTCTCCTTTGTACATAAATCCTGAAGTTGTTGATACCGTCTGTTCTTCATAGGTCACTGTAAATTGCCACCATGTTGATTTGTTTGAGTTTGCACAATTACTCAATTTTAACTCTATTGAAGTTATCTGCCCAAGTTGTAAATCTGCTGTCAATCTAAGCCAACTTGCTGAAATGGTCATCCATTATAACCATCATCCTAGGAAAGGAGAAGCTCCACCTATGGAGTGTAAAAACTATAGTAAACTTTATAAGTATATATTATTATTGATAAAAGATGAGAGATATGATTACAATGGGGAATCACCAAGGCTTTAAATACAGCCTTATGGTGTCCCTTGGCGAAGAGGCATGATTTTTGATCATGCCCTTTCACTTAATAAAACCTAAGATAACTATATCTAACTAATAATTAATAAAACATACATAACATTGCCCCTCTCTTAAATATTATTTATCCTCAAAGCATACGTAATGATGGACAATGTTGACGAACGCCTGGGCTTTTTGAGCGGTGGGCTCTTGCTTCCCACATTTTAAGAAGATCGTGGAGCATCTTCTCGAGTTCAATATTTTGTTGATGTGGATAGTGAAAAGATCTGATATCGACAGGGTCAGATCCTGTCTTGAATTCTATTGGATGTTTGATTCTTCTTTCTAGAGGCACTTTTATGGGTAGATCCTGGAATAATTTTTCATCTGTCTGAACTAGTCCTTATTCTTCTGGTGACTCTTCGTGGCTCCTTTTTGAAGATAACACTTCTAACTGATGACATTGTACTATAGACATTGGAGCTCCTGTTTGAATCATCTTCGTCATCAGAGAGGAAGATACAGCTTGATCTTTTGGGGCTTGGAATCCATACAACCTGTGTTTCTGCCCTTTCCACTTAAAACTTATAAACTGCTTCTGATGGTTGGTAGAATAAGTACCTAAAGTTTGTAGCCATTGAATTCCTAAGACCGCATCTACTCCTCGTAATGGAATGGTGTAGAATGGAGATTCTAAATGAAAGTTTTTTATTTGTAGTTTGACCTTATAAGATTTCCCTACTTGCTCAATATTCTTACCATCGACCACCATTACCTTCATATTAGGCATGGGGAAGGTAAATATGTTAAGTCTTTTTTCCATGGTTGAATCTATAAAATTGTGGGTACTGCCAGTGTCGACGAGAACCATTACGTTGTTGTTCTTGATATGTCCTCTTAACCTTAGGGTTTGAGGTTGTGATATGCCTGTCATAGCTGATAATGACACTTGCGGAATAGTTTCGCCATCCACTTCTGGGGAGAACTCTAATTTGTCTTCTAATCCTTCTATATATGAATCATTATTTTTAGCGTCATTAGTTGCTTCACAACTATATAGATTTTTCACTTTTCCATTAGCACATCTGTGCTTAGGGTCCCAGTTTTCACCACAACGTTTGCACTTGCCCTTTCTCATTATTTGTTTTTCCACACTAGATTTTTCTTCTTCACGAAGATGGAGTGGGACATATTTTGTGTCATCTATATTTTCAGATTGAGGAAATCTTTGTCTCGAATATACTTTTTCATGTTTTGATAACCTTTCAAATTTCTTTTCAGCAGCTTTTTCTTTTTGCCTTGCTACTTCTACTGATGTAATTTCATGCAGTTCAAGCTCTTCTTGTATATGGATTTTAAGTCCTGAGATGTAAGACTGAATTAGATGAGATTCTGACAATCCTAGTACTCATGTTGCCAAGGTCTCCCATTCTCAAGTGTACTCATCCACATCTCCTTTTTGGTGTAATTTGATAAACGTTGAAAAAATCTTTTCTTCTTTTATGCCTTGAAACCTTTTGAAGAATGCATCCTTAAATTTCCTCCAACTGATAGCAAGTGTCGTCTTTTTCCACCACATATACCAATTATATGCTTCTCCTTCCATTTTCATGGAAGCATGCTTAATTTTTTCTTCATCACTAGTAATGTCATAAATCTCAAAATATTATTCCACTTTATTAAGCCATGCAACACTATTTTCTTGATTACCATCAAACTTGGGTAGCTCGATTTTGGCTTTTCGCTGATATGCTAATGGTGGAACAAGAAGGGGATATTGATTAGAAAATGCATTCCAGAGCTGCTTATTTTGAAAATCTGCATTATTATCTTCTTGATAATGTGGGGAATCGGTTTTTTCCTGATGCTCTTCTGAGTTCCCTGAATCTGCGGAATTGTTTTGTTGATTTTGTTCCATGTTAGGAAATATTGGGGATTGTGTCTGACTTAACTTATCTATCTTATCATTTAGCTTATTGAAGAGTTCTGTGGTCTCATGATGATTTAGCCACATTTGTCTTTCTATTCGATTTTTCGTGTCATGAACCTTTTTGATGTCGTCGGAGTGTCCTGCAACTGTACCTTCAAGATCGACTAATCTTTTTCCGAATTCTTCGGAATTATTATTGATCTGTTTCTCGAGATCCACCAATTTCTTCTGGAATTCGGCCATCGACATCGATGAAGACATTGAACGTGTATGAGGTGGGGAATATTTTTCTGCCCGTTTTTCCCTTTTTAAAAAAAAAAAATTAATTAATTTTTTTTTGAAATAATAATAATAATATATATATATATAATTCAAATAATAAAATAATAATAATAATTATTATTATTATATATATATATATATATGGGGAAATTTTTTTGTTAACTTTGAAAAGTCACGTTGTTTTTAAAAGTCACGTTGTTTTGAAAAGGGTGAATGGGTTTTAATACCATGGGCAATTACCATGGGCTCCAAAACCACGAGCTTGTAAACCACGAGCAATTACTCTTCCTTATTCCTTTTTACTTTGTCTTCACATGTACGTATATGTACTTCTTTATATATATATCTCTTTTTACTTTTTCTTTTCTTTTGGAACTATTTTCTTTTAAATATTTTTTTTTCCTTTTAATTTATTTCCCCCTTTATGTTGACTTTCCTTCTCTCTTTTGATTTTATTAATATATATATATATATATATATATATATATATATATATATATATATTTCTTCCTTCTTCTTTTTTTTAAAAACAAATGTTGCTACCCACTAGCACTTGGTTTTTAAAAAAATCTGCAATTTTGGAATTTTCTTGTAATTCCTTAATTCTGGGTGATCACACAGATCCCGAAGAGCGATGTATCTGATACCAATGGAGTGTAAAAAATCTGGTAAACTTTATAAGTAGATATTATTATTGATAAAAGATGAGAGATATGATTACAATGGGGAATCACCAAGGCTTTAAATACAACCTTATGGTGTCCCTTGGCGAAGAGGCATGATCTTTGATCATGCCCTTTCACTTAATAAAACCTAAGATAACTATATCTAACTAATAATTAATAAAATATATATAAAAACCTACTACATCATTCAATCCTTGTCGAAATCCAAAATTTCCAGACATCCCATTCCCACATGAGTCTGACCATGTGATGATGATGCATAGCTTGCCTTCACTTTAAAATGAAGACCCTAGGCTGACAGAGATATTTAGCAAGATGAGACCTCCTGGTATGCCCAAATATGGTCTTGGATACTTGGAACAGTTGAATAATTTGATTCCAAGTAGCAGATTTAAGAAGTTCCTGCTGATTGAAAAAATCCATCTATCCCAGAGATGCATAAGTTTTTCTCAGTCATGGATGAGTGTCCCAAACATAAGATAGATACCTATTGGATGAAAGATATTTTGAATTGGGATCTTGATATAGACCCTGAGGCTGAAGCTTTTGACAAAAGCACTAGCAGAGGAGAAAAAATAAGGCTAGCTTCCAAATGGAAGGAGTATATAGACTACAATGATGAATGGATTTCTTTTTACTCATGGAAAAAGATATCTGAAGCAGAAGCTGTCTTGATGACAGACGCATCCACTCCTTATACCACAAAAAATTCATGGACTGCTATGGATGGCAGTAAGGTTGAGACTAGCACAACCTTTCCTCCCTTTAAAGGAATAATGTTAGGAGAAGCACAAAGTTCAGCCAAAGCTATTCCTTTAGTAATCAAATATGAAAGTGCCCTAGGCATTGATGGGAGAATTCAAAAGGCTAGTGAGAAATTGAATTGGACTAACACTGCTATAAAATGCCTAGATATGAATGTTGCTAAATCTACCAAAGTGAAAGATTATTTTGATAGTCTTACAGTTTCAGTTTCTGATGTAAATAACTGTTTGAATAGTATTCAGTTTGTAACTTCATCTATGAGAAGTTATTCTAGAAAATCCTTGGAAAAGATTGAGGCTTTAGAAGCCAAGGTTGAAAGAGAATTTCATTCAACCCAAGGATCAATAGAAAATCTCTCTTTACAGTTAGATAGAGCTCAAATAAAGACTGCTGAAAATCCAGTCCCAGCTTCATTCCTTTATAAAAGGAATATTCAAATTCAACATCTTGTTAAGCCAGTTGACAGATTTCACATCTTCTCCCTAGAGAAGAAGCCAAGGATAGTAAAGAAGAAGAAATTTTTAAAAGATTTAAAATATCTTATTTACTCAAAGAAAAAGACGAAGAGTCTCCCTCAGGACCAGAGACTAGTTTATTTCCAATATATGAACCATTGGAAAGTCAATATACAAGATATCCTGCTCCTGATATTAAAGGGAAAGCTCCAGAAGCATACACATTCCATCCAGATTCCCACGGAGAATGGAATGTAGAAAATCTGGCAGTAAACCGAAGTAGATGTCAGTCACATGCACATGTTCGGATTTTGGAATCTCTGTGCGGATGTCACCTCGGCGTTACCCAAAAAAAATGATTCCAAATCAACGTCATTAGCTCATACCGACCAACATGATTGTTTGTCCCCCCTCTAATCACATATAAGGAGGGTTAGGCTCATTCATTTGGCATCGGAGGTTAGAGAGTCTTAGAGTTTGAGTCTTGTGTTTTGAGTCGGAGTCTGAGTTCTTCCTGTTCTGCATCTGCGAGTTCTAAATTCAATTTGTGTGCATCATGGAGATCAGCAGATCGAGTTTAAAACTCGCAGATGTAGAGCATGAAGAACTTAGACTACGACTCAAAACACTAGACTCAAACTCTAAGACTCTCTAACCTCCAATGCCAAATGAATGAGCCTAACCCTCCTTATATAGGATGAGAGGGGGGACAAACAATCATGTTGGTCAGTACGAGCTAATGACGTGGATTTGGAATCATTGTTATCGGGTAACGCTGAGGCGACATCCACACAAAGATTCCAAAATCCGCACATGTGCATGTGAGTGACAAAACAAAGTGGATGCCTTTAAGTACAGAAGGCCCACGAAAATTTGTGTAAGGGAATATTTACACTATGGAAGCTTTTTACCAAAAATCCCATGGGAAAACCGGCCACTGTCAGTCTGTGACTAGACATCATTATTACATTGTGGAGATTTTTCAGGGAATCCATGAAAACCACTAAGTGATTCTTATTTCATGATTTGTTTCTTCGAGGATAGAAATACCAGGAAACCTGAGTCTTTTGTAGACATTTTCATCCCAGGCTTTGGTATAAATACGCCTTACAATCATAGGTTTTCCAAGTATGATTTGGTGCTTAATTTTGGTCATGACTAACCATTCATAATGGCGTGACATGTACCTATAGAGTAGATCACCATCTCCTGCCATTAGGAATTCTTCTACATTTTTATGTGTGGGATGAAAACATTCAATGTTTCTTTCATTACACCAATTACAAATACTTTGGTTAAATGATTCATAATATACTGGATCTATTGCAGTTTTATTGACTCCATAGTCATTCCAACTGTTTTTTAATCAGTCACATTGGTGGTTCATCTCCATTATCCAAGTGGGTCAAAATTTGATTTTGGTGTAATGGGTCTCTCCTTTTCCATCGACATTTAAAATGTCTCACCATAACTTTTTATATCCTACAAAGTCATAAATAGTGTCAGGAAATATTAATGAGGGATTATTACCTAGCCATATAGCACTGCCGACTGTCCAAGTGGGATCTCTTGTTCTGTTGATACAAAAGTATCGGTGATATACTCGGCTTCTGTCACTTCCTTGTGTCCATATCATACCTATATCATGAAAGTCATTTGAAAGACTTTCTTTAGCAATATGGGCATCCATCATGCTTCTTGAATAGACCATATCATGTATCCACTTACTTCCTTTGGGATACACCCGTCTTTCTGGTACTAAATGGTGAATATCCATATGTGGCTGCAGGTTTGCATCCAATACCTTGCTATTCCGCAACTGCCAAGTTGGCTTCCAGGTCTCTCTATATTCAGACCAAATTTTATTGTTTGATATGGATTTTAGCACTTCTTGCTACTGATAAGGATCCCATTCAGTAACAATTATCATGACTTGAGCATCTTGGGTATTCTCTTGAATGTATTCTCTACTTAGAAAGTCTTGGAGACTATTTTCTTCACCTTTGATATGTTCTACATCAAATTCAAAATTATCAAATAGAGCTTGCCATCTAGCAAACATAGCTTCTCCAGCTTTTCTGATATCTTTGGTCAAGAATTTCTTCATTGCAGATGCATTATACCTCAAAGTGAAATGTTTATTAACTAAGTGGATTTAAAATTTATCCACTGAGTTCCATGCAGCTTTGACCTCTTTTTCAATAGTGGAGTAATTTTCCTCTACGGGGCTCCACTTACTTGATGCAAACTGAACCACTTGTTGTATGCCATATTTCTTCTGTTTGAGGACACCTCCCCAACCTTCATTTCTAGCATCACTCTCAACAATTTTTTCAGCATCATCATCTGTAACATAAAGGATATGAATATGTTTTACCTTTGATTTGATATTTCTGACTGCAATTTTATGTGCTTCAATCCATGGCTAAGAATTTTTCCTGAGCCTTTGATTTAGGATGGTTGTGTCTGTGGCACAGTCTTGGTAAAAGTTGCTTACATAATTTAGGCACCCAAGAAATCTTTGCAGTTGAGTTTTATCCAGAATGATATCAGGAAATCTGTTTGCAAACTCTAAAGCATACTTCTACAAAGAAATTTGTCCTTCTTTGATAATGTGGCCTAAGAATTTGATAGAAGTCTGAAACATTTCTATCTTCTTTTGACTGTGAACTAGACCATTATTTTTCACAACTCTCGGAAAAATATTTACATGTTTGAAATGATCATGTAAATTCTTTGAAAATATCAAAATATCATCTATATACATAATTAACCATTTGAAATATGGTTTGAAAATAGAATCCATCACCTTTTGGAATTTTGATGGCGCGTGCTTTAAACCAAAAGGCATCACATTCCACTCATAGTGACCTGCAGGGATGCTGAATGTTGTTTTAAACGTGTCCTCTTCTTTGATATCCACTTGCCAGAAACCAGACTTCATGTCAAACTTTGAAAATATCTTAGCTCCTGTAATTCTGACCAAGAGCTCACTCTTGTGTGGAATTGGATATGTGTTATCAGCAAGAACAATATTCAAGGGCTTGTAATTTATAACAAGTCTAGGAATTCCTCTGATCTATTATGATCTCTTATTTACATAGAATACATAACAGTTGCAAGGACTGTCTGACTCCCTTATTGGTTTTATTTTTAGCAAATCATCAATTTCTTTGCTGCATAATTCTTTGTATTCTCTACTCATTGGGATTTCCTTACTCTTGCATGGTCTTCCTTCATAATCATATTTATAAGGCAATTCTACAAAGTGTTGTTTCTTGTGCCAAAATACATTTGGTTCTTCTGCATAACATTCTATTTCAATTATCTGTTTTATAGCAGAGATCTATCTTTGAACATCAGGAGATTCTAATTGTTCTTCAATTCTCAATGTCTCCTTTAGATCTTTGAGATCTTCAAGTTTTTTTTTGGCCAAGTCTAATTGTTGTATGGCCTGGACCATGGTGGATAGTCTGGGAGTAGAAATATAAGGAAGCTTAATCTTCTTTGATTTCCCATCTGTACTTGGCACAATAATAAAGTAACCAGCCCTATTATCTTTCAGTCTGGCTGATCCATGAGGTTCTACTGCTGCTAGAAAAACATTGCCTAAAATGCAATCAATAGGAATATCTGAAATTGCAAATTTAAGCTTTATGCAATGTTTATCAAAACAAATTCTCCCTTCTTGAACCTCATACTGTAATTCTTTGTTTCCCATTCCAAAAAAATTTCTTCGAGCTTTGATCCAGTATTTGGATGGGATTATTTTCTCATTCAGGACATTTATATCAACTCCTGAATCTATTAATGTTTTCAGAGAAAACATTTGTCCTTGAATACAAATATTCAATAAAACATGATGATGCTGATACTAGATTGTTAGCAATCTCATTTCTCTAATACCAGTATCTTTATCTTTCTTTCCTTTAAAAATTTTCACATTTGTATTCTTAGGTTCAAAATAACTATCTTCTTCTTCATGAAATTTTCCTTTTTCTAATGAAGAAGCTTTTTCTTTTAAAGTAGAAATTTCAGATTTTAAAGTGTGAATCTCTCTACTTACCTCCCCCAAAGTGAGTTGTCTCACTTTGCTCTGCATTCGACTCCGCTGGAAGGCTTTAGTGTTTCTTTCAAAAGAAGCATCAATTAACTTTGGCTGTGAAGAAGAAGTCTTCTTGGTACTATGCACTTGAGATAAAAAGGCTTCAAGAAGCTTTTCTTTCATATCTCCTACATCAAGTGCTCGAATTTGCGACAGAATTTTTAATTCTGAATCTTTAGTAGTTTGGGCCATAAGAACCTTTTCTTTGAACTGCTGGGACAACTTCGATACTTTAGGATCAGAAGAGTCACTGTCTGAAGTACTTGGTTCAGATGGACAAGAATAGTTGTCAGAATCTGAACAGAAACATGTGGCTTGAACATGATATTCTTCTTCAGACTCTGAAGAGGAATGGGAACTTTGAGAATCAGAGGAGTCTTCTTCTTGAAACTACTAGAGGTGATCTCTGAATGTTATATTTGGGAAATTTTTAGCTCGATGATTTTTAGAACCACATCGCAAGCAAAGTGTCTATGATTCTACTTTAACAACTTACTTTCCTTTGGCTGCAGCTTGAGATTTCCTTCCTCTGTTCTTTCTTGATTCATTTCCTTCTGGGCACTTTAAATCTGTATGACCTGGTTTTCCGTATAACCAATAGGTCAATTTATCCCATTTATCCTGCTTATGAGAATGCAGGTGGACATCAACTGGCTGATAATAATGGGTCTTTGGGACATATTTGTAATATCCCTTCTTTCTCTATGGACCCTTTCTACTTATACTATATCTGGATGGATATTTCTTGTTTTGCTTGTGTGCTTTCTTTGCCTACTTCTTTGCCTTTCTTGTTTTGAAAATTGGTTCATGTAAAGAAATACCATATTTGTGACAAATAGATTTTTGGTCAGGCAATCTAGACATTTTCTGCAGATAATTATTCATCTTCATACCGGTACATAATCCAACCGTTATCTTGGTGATGATTGTATATATTTATCCCCATGTGTATGACTCAAATGGCAACTGGAATGTGTTGATCAGTTGTTGTCATTGATGTCAACCCAAGCAGCACCAGGGGATAACCCAAATTGCATGGGAATTTTGACCTACAAAATTAATATATTTTGGCTCAATAATGCTTTTGATGGTTTCTGCTTGTCGATATGTTTCCGTTGATATATGCCACACCATGTGATTCTTCACGGTTTGAGAGATATTCATGTTTGAAGTTTATACCCCAGTTAGTGGGCTAAAACCCCATGGGGTTGGGGCATGGTTCATTGAAAAGTCATAATTAATATTTTTTAAGCTCCTAAGATCCCTCCCACGTTCACTTGTTGAATTCCCTCTCCACTTAACCATTCATATAAATTGTGATCTTCATTTCCTCCTTATGCATGGGATTTGGCCATCTGAAACAGGTCATCGTAGAATTTTCGCTCTAACTATTTTTATACGAAGGCTCAAAGGCCAAAATGTTTATGAGGTGAAGCAGAGATCCTGAGGAATTTGTAGTAAAAATTTTAGATCAAGTTGCACAATATGTTTTGAGATATGATCTGTGGAACTAAGGGTTTTTTCCGGCTCCTGAAATTCATCTCAAAGAAGTGAGCTTGGTAAAATTGTCATAACTCTCTCTCTGAGTATCAGATTGGAATTCCATAAAAAGTTGAAGATATTGCATAGTCAGTAGTTTTTTCTCTATCAATTTCAGAGGAAAATGAAGAAACAGTGACACATGGAATGGCGTACAAGTGCACTCTGCTGAAACAGTCCATAATTAGGGCAGTGTGAGAAATTGGGTATAACTATCTCTTGAAGAATCCAAATTGTTTTAGACCTATGTCATTGGAAAGAAGACTTAGAGGACTACTACAGAACCCAAAATCAGATATTGAGGATCTGAAATAATAGAGATACACCAGATTCAATATCGAGCTCCTAGAAGGAAAGAAAAATCTAGATCATGTGTTGTCAAGGATTGCAAAGGACCAGAATTTCTACGGCAGAAAAGAAAACAAGGTGCAGAAGAGGGTAGCATGACAAGAGTAGCAACCAAGGTGCATAAAAGCAACAATAATTTCATCATATGAAGTCTTCAAGTGGGCAGCACTGCATACAATCATTATAAAGGTATCATTGTACTTAGTCATTGTAAATACACTATTGTATAAATTGTACTAGTGTCAATCTGCCAAGGGTTGAAGAGGTAGTATTGGGAGGTCTTGGATCATAATTAGGTGGTTGTGTCAAAGTTGGGGTTACGGTCTAGTATATCTTCTTCTTCTACATCATTCTATATCATTGTAAAGTGGACCATTTTCCCTGGTACGGGAGTCCATTCTTCTTTTATTATTCTATAGGGTGGTAGGGTAGTGCTAGGGTTAGTTGTAGCTCATTGGGTGTGGGGGCATCCATTCATTGACTACTGAAGAATCTCGGGCATTGGAGTGTCCATCTAGTGGGAGCTGGAGAAGAATGCTTTTCTAGATTCTACGAAGTTGGAGCTTTATTTTCAATTGGAGTTGAAAAGAATTATTAGAAAAGAATTAGGTTGTTTTTGTCCCGGACTGGGTTTCCACCTTAAAAAATTTGTACATTTGTCTTCCTCTTGTTTTCTGCTATCATTGTACAAACATTGATAATAATTGAAGGGTAAATAATGCTCTAATTAAAAGAAATACTGATTCACCCCCCCTCTCAGTATTTCCAACAATTGGTATCAGAGCTTGGTTCCTTCAATAGTAGTTTAACAACTGGAAGGAGGTCATGGAGTATACCAAGAATGGTGTACCTCTATTCAATGAAAATAATTATGCACTTTGGAAAGGAATAATGGAGGTCTATCTCTTGGCGCAAGGTTATGAAGTATGGGACACTGTTCAAAATGGATTTACATCAACTGCGGATAAACAAGGTAAGAAGAATTTGGTAAATGATGCAAAAGAAAATAATATTATTATCAGTGGACTTATTGAATCTACTTATCATAAGGTGTTGGGTTGTAAAACCGCCAAAAATGTATGGGACAAGCTTGAGAATATATATGCAGGTGACTCAAATGTCAAAGAAGTAGCTTCAAATATATAGAGAAAAATTTGAGCAACTCGGAATGAAAGAAGATTGCAACATTGTTGCATACTTTCAATACGTTGATGAAATAACCAATACTCTGGAAGGATTGGGAGAGCCAGTTGACGAGAAGACTATTATATGGAATATTCTTAGAACGTTACTAGGGAGATTCAACCCAAAGGTATCGGTCTTAGAATACAGTGCAAATCTGGACAAACTCAGCAAAGAGGAATTACATGGAGTTCTCATAGCATATGAAATGAGACTTGATGAAGAAGAGGGTAATTCACATCTAGAAACTGCGTTCGTTGTGTCTAAGAAAACCAATAAGGATAAACAGCCTTCAATTGAAAAGACATGCACCTGCAAGTGTGAAGAAAATGGAGATGATGAAGAAGGTCTTTCAGATGAAGAATATGCTTACTTCATGAAAAAAATACAAATTGGTAAGGGATAATTCAAAGGTAAAATTCCAATGATATGTTTCAGCTGTAATGAGGTTGGGCATTTTGCAGCAAAATGTCCAAAAAAAAGTTATGGCAACTCAAAAAGAAAGAAAGGCTTTAAGAAATTCAACAAGAAAGGATCCAAAAGGAACTTTCTCTCTAAAGAAGATAGCTCATCATTCGATGAAGACAATGATAGTGAAGAATAAGCCAATGAGAGAGTATTGTTTATGGCCAAGCACAATAAACCCAAGCACAATAAGCAAGAGGTATCAAACAACAAAGAAGAAGGATGGACCATAGACGAATTTTATGAGGAAGAAATCAAGCTTATAAAATATCTCAAGGCAGAGAAGATACATTCCAAAACTCTTGAAGAACAAGTTCAAGGTCTCAAAATTGAAGTTGAAGAATACAAATGCATTGAAGAGTCACTTCAAAAGAAGTTGGAAGAAAGCAACCAAGAAAGGGAAGAATTAGAATCCGAATTAGTCTCGCTGTGTGAGGAAGTGAAGAAAGGAAAAAATATCCAAAACTATGCCAACAACTCTTGGAAGAACTCATCAACAATCAATGATCTTACAACGAAAAAACTGGCATCGGTTACAAAGAAGAAGAAGCAGGACCTTCTACAACCAAATACAATGAACCTATGAGATCTGACATGCATGTAGACTTCATTGGACAAGATTCGCAAGAACAACCTTGGAAGACAATTCCTCGACGAAAATTTCCATCCAAGTACCAACATATTTTTTATGGCTACTATTATTCATGTGGAAAATTTGGTCATAAAGCTATAGAATGTCGTACGTACCCGATGAACGAATAAAATTCCAAGAGATCTGTCAAATATGAACCTCCCAGGGCTCAGCAAGATATCAATAGATTTGAACATTTAAGAAATAATATTGAATGTTACAAATGTGGAAACTTTGGACACATAGCCAAAGACTGCAGACTTGAAAATCCTCTAGAAGAATCCTCAAAGCCACAGAATGAAAAAACATGGAAGAAGAAGAAGAATTATAATTGTGCTCTCGCTCTCAAGGCTGAAAAGAACAAAGATGTGTGGTATGTTGATAGCGGTTGCTCAACGCATATGACTGGAGATAGAAATAAATTTGTATATCTAAAAGAGAAGAAGGATGGAACCATGTCCTTTGGAAATGATGGATCTTCAAATTTTATAGGATCAGGTATTTTCACTCTCAGAAGCAAAGATGTTCTAGCCAAGAATGTTATATTGGTTGAAAACATGAATCACAATCTACTTAGTGTTGGACAAATGTGTGATCAAGGACACACAATACTGTTCAACTCCATGAAATGTGAAATCAGGAAAGGCGTGTATGGTGAAATTTTGGCTACAACAAGTCAAGCTCCAAATGACATATATGTTATGGATGAAGCAACTAAAGAATTTCTAATAGCTAAAGAGGATGATACAATAATTGGTAGAAATGATGATCGACTAAGTAAGAATTTTGCTACAAAGGTGCAAAGTGATTTAGAGATGTCTTTACTTGGTTGCAAATTTAGCATTGACGACTCATCTAAGGATGTGGATCAAAGGTTGTATAGATCTATGATTAGTAGTCTTCTATATGTAACAGCCTCCCGGCCAAATTTTATGCAAGAAGTTGGACAAGTAGCAAGATTCCAAGCAACACCAAAAGAATCACATATTAAATATTCGCCAGCACTAGAATATCTTTGCCAAAAGCTTGGGATTCTCCCAAGTTCTCATTAGATTTTCCTTTTTCAAAATATAAAGGGGGAGCGAAAGTGTGTACAGGTCTGCAGGACGGTTATGTGTCAACATGAGTGGAAGTGTATACAGGTCTGCAGGATGGTCGTGTTTCAGGGGGAGTTACCCTTTGCCATTGATGTCAAAGGGGGAGAGAATGTTGTAGGAAGAGGTGTCATGATCGCAGGGGGAGTACTTGTGTTGCCATCAATGCCAAAGGGGGAGATTATTGATCAGCGGTTGTCATTGATGTCAACCCAAGCAGCACCAGGGATTAACCCAAATTGCATGGGAATTTTAAACTACCAAATTAATATATTCTGGGTCAATGATGCTTTTGATGGTTTCTACTTGTTGAGATGTTTCCATTGATATATGGCACGCCATTTAATTCTTCACGGTTTGAGAGATATTCATGTTTGAAGTTTGTACCCCCAGTTAGTGAGCTAAAACCCCATGGGGTTGGGGCATGGGTCATTGAAAAGTCATAATTAATATTTTTCAAGCTCCTAATATCCCTCCCACGTTCACTTTTTGAAGCCCCTCTCCACTTAAGAATTCATATAAATTGTGATCTTCATTTCCTCCTTATGCATGGGATTTGGCCATCTGAAACAGGTCATCGTGGAATTTTCGCTCTAACTGTTTTTCTACGAAGGCTCAGAAGCTGAAATCCTGAGGAAGTTGCAATAAAACTTTCAGACCAAGTTTCACAATATGTTTTGAGATATGATCTGTGGAAGTAAGGGTTTTTTCAGGCTCCTGAAATTCATCTCAAAGAAGTGACCTTGGTAAAATCGTCATAACTCTCTCTCTGAGAATCAGATTGGAATTCTGTAAAAATTGGAAGATAGTGCATAGTTGGTAGTTTTCACTCTATCAATTTCAGAGGAAAATGAAGAAACAATGACATGTGGAACGACGTACAACTGCGCTCTGGTGAAACAGTCCATAATTAGGGCAGTGTGAGAAATTGGGTATAACTCTCTCTTAAAAAATCCAAATTGGGTCAGACCTGTGGCATTGGAAATAAGACTCAGAGGACTACTAAAGGACCCAAAATTAGATAGTGAGGATCTAAAATAACAGAGATACACCAGATTCAATATAGAGCTCCTAGAAGGCAAGAAAATGCTAGGTCATGTGTTGTCAAGGATTTCAAAGGACCAGACTTTCTACGGTAGAAAAGAAAAACAAGGTGCAGTGGAGGGTAGCATGACAAGAGAAGCAACCAAGGTGCGTAACAGCAGCAAGAAGTTCATCATATGAAGTCTTCAAGTGGGCAGCACTGCATACAATCATTGTAAAGGTATCATTGTACTTAGTCACTGTAAATACATTATTGTACAAATTGTACTAGTGTCTATCTGCCAAGGGTTGAAAAGGCAGTGTTGGGAGGTCTAGGATCATCATTAGGTGGTTGTGTCAAATTTGGGGTTATGGTCTAGTATACATTCTTCTTCTACATTATTCTATATCATTGTAAAGTGGACCATTTTCCCTGGTACGAGAGTCCATTCTTATTTTATTCTTCTATAGGGTGGTAGGGTGGTGCTAGGGTGAGTTGTAGCTCATTGGGTGTTGGGGAATCCGTTCAGTGACTACTGAAGAATCTCGGGCATTAGAGCATCCGTCCAATGGGAGCTGGAGAAGAATGCTTTTCTAGATTCTAGGAAGTTGGAGCTTTATTTTCAATTGGAGTTGAAAAGAATTATTAGAAAAGCATTAGGTGGTTTTTGTCCCAGAGTGGGTTTCCACCTTAAAAACTGTGTGCATTTGAGTTCCTCTTGTTTGCTGCTATCATTGTACAAACACTGATAATAATTTAAGATTAACTAATGCTCTAATTGAAATAAATACTGATTCACCCCCCCTCTCAGTATTTCTAACAGAATGTATCATGTTGTTTAAGAAAATCAACAAATTTAGATGGAAGGGCGGCAAGATACACTTTCTTCCAGAGCAAGTTTTGAGGGTCTTTTACCAAAAATATCCTTTGCTTCTAGTATCTATGAAAGTCTTCATACTGAGATAGCTTATGACATTTAATATTCATAAGAATCATTTCATTTTTATCTGTTATCTCTATTTCTGAACCACACCAGTGTTCTAGAGTCATGGCAGTCAAAGAACCAATCATGTTACTCTGAGGAGTGCCATCAGGATTAAAAACAATATCACCTTCTTCATCTTTCAATGCTTCACTTTACATTTTCTTTATGAGTGTTGGGAATGATTCAATCTCCCACCATTTTTCCAGAATGCCAGTAAAACATTGAATTAGAGTTTTACAAGCGTCTACTTCAGATTTACCCCTTAAGCACATCATCTTATATTCAAAAAACATTAAATCAATTCTCTAATCTGGTTTACTGCTAGATTGTCTACATTACATTCTATGTGGGCATTTGGATGGAATGTGTATGCTTCTGGAGCTTTCACTTTAATACCAGTATCAATAACTTCAGGATTTCTGTATAGAGGAGAAATTTTGCAGAGAGTATCTATCCTTCTTCGATCAATGGTGGATCTTCTTGGGAAGGATATGATAGCAGACGATTTTTCTTCTCTTACATTGGCTGATGTGATATTCTGCATACCAGGGGGTTTAGGATTATTTACTACCTAGCGTTCAGGAAAACTCAGATATTCTCATTTAATGACCTGGTGTTCTATCTTCTGATTTTTATAATCTGTTAGAACAACCACACTAGCTTTAGAGTCTTGACTGGGAGCATGAAGGACATCGGGATATAAAATATTAGTGTGCCTGAAACATCCTCTGGTTTGAATAGAAATATTACTTCTATTCTTTCTCATATCGAATCCAGAGGTCTGGATTTTTAATTGCAGAATGTCCTTTATGTTCTCATCTAAGACATACATAGAAAAGTTTGGGTAGCAGTCAAAATATACTGGACCATTTGATAAAGGAGCTATGATCCCTCCTATCAAGGAATCTGTATACTTATTATGTGTTAAATCTCTGACTGTGGCTAATACAAATGTATTCAATCCTCTATGTGTCAGAGCACTTATCCCAACCCGAATACAACCCAAATGGATGTATTTGGTTTTCAACCTCTTTGCTTCGCCCCGAAGGGTATTTTGATCTAAAAGGGGAATAGATTGGATACTCTCAGAATTTTCTTGTATTTGACTAATAGTCTCTTTTATTGAGACTCTGGTAGCAGCAATCATATGGAAAGGCTTTAAGTCAGAATATACATCGGATGCATTTATTATAGGTAACTGCCATCATGCCGATGGTTGACTTTCTACAAACTCTAATTCAGCAGAATTTAAAACTCGACTAGATGAATTAGCAAACATATCTCTAAGAGGGTTTTGCTCAGTTTTGTCTTTATCCTCTAACTATCGGAATGAAACTAATCTTCTAGCTGGATCCATTTTTCAATAAAGAGATTAGATTTGAGTACTAACCTTCTTCAACCAGTGAAATAGTACTGGCTCTGATACCAATTTATCGCAGGGGCTTCCTGACTGAAGCTTGCAGCAACAACAC
The DNA here is from genome assembly GCA_034641835.2 of Pinus albicaulis. NCBI lineage: Eukaryota > Viridiplantae > Streptophyta > Pinopsida > Pinales > Pinaceae > Pinus > Pinus albicaulis. The sequence continues at coordinate 304,921 of MU968474.1, forward strand.
AGGCTGACTTGGCCTTTTTTAGTCTCTTTTATATCTTCTTTAACATTCCTTTACACGAACCCATACATGAACCCATACACGAACCTACTTTGCACCGTCACGCTCTACGCGGCCTACACACGGCTTCCCTCTCCTTTAATGGCCTTTGGCATCCCTAAGAGTTTTCGCGAACCTCTAGTGAACTTCTGGTGAACCTCCAGTGAAAGTAAAAGAGACAAATACTACCTCAACAGCAATACTATAAGCACATAGCTTACAGTACTCAAATATGATGCGAAACTTTATGCTTCTCCTAACATTATTCCTTTAAAGGGAGGAAATATTGTGCTGGTCTCAACCTTATTTCCATCCATAGCTATCCATGAATGTTGTGTGGTAGAAGGAGTGGCTATGTCTGTCATCAAGACAACTTCTGCTTCTGATATATTTTTCCATGAGTAAAAATAAATCCATTCATCATTGTAGTCTATATACTCCTTCCATTTGGAAGCTAGCCTTATTTTTTCTTCTCTGTTAGTGCTTTTGTCAAAAGTTTCAGCCTCAGGGTGTGTATCAAGATCCCAATTCAACATAGCTTTCATCCAATAGGTATCTATCTTATGTTTTTGACACCCATCCATGACTGAGAAAAACTTATGCATCTCTGGGATAGATGGCTTTTTGCAATTAGCAGATTGACAAGAATAGTTGTTAGAATCTGAACAGAAACATGTGGCTTGAACATGATATTCTTCTTCAGATTCTGAAGAGGAATAGGAACTTTTAGAATCAGAGGATTCTTCTTCTTGAAACTGCTGGAGGTGATTTCTGAATGTTATATTTGGGCATTTTTCAGCTCGATGACTTTTAGAACTACATTGCAAGCAAAGTGTCTGTGATTCTACTTTAGCAACTTGCTTGCCTTTGGCTACAGCTTGAGATTTCCTTCCTCTGATTTTTCTTGATTTAAGTGCTTCTGGGAACTTTCAAGATGTATGACCTAGTTTGCCGCATAACCAATAGGTCAGTTTATCCCATTTATCCTGCTTATGAGAACGCAGGGGGATATCAACTGGCTAATAATAATGGGTCTTTGGGACATATTTGTAATATCCCTTCCTTCTCTATGGACCCTTTCTACTTTTGTTGTATCTGGCTTGATATTTCTTGTTCTGCTTTTGTTCTTTTTTTTCCTGCTTATTTGCCTTTCTTCTTTTGACAATTGGGCCATCTAAAGAAATACCATATTTGTGACAAATAGATTTTTGGTCAGGAAATCTAGACATTTTCTGCAAATTATTATTCATCTTCATATTGGTACATAATCCAACCATTGTCTTGGTGATGATTGTATATATTTCTCCCCATGTGTATGACTCAAATGGCAACTGGAATGTATCATGATGTTTAAGCAAATCAACAAATTTAGATGGAAGGGAAGCAATGTACACTTGTTTCCAAAGCAATTTTTGAGGGTCTTTTACCAAAAATATCCTTTGCTTCTAGTCTCTATGAAATTCTTCATACTGAAATAGCTTATGAAATTTAATATTCATAAGAATAATTTCATTTTTATCAGCTATCTCTATTTCTGAACCACACCAATGTTCCAGAGTCATGGAAGTCAAAGCACTGATCATGTTACTCTGAGGAGTGCCATTAGGATTAAAAACAATATCACATTGTTCATCTTTCAATACTTCACTTTCCATTTTCTTTATGAATGCTGGAGATGATTCAATCTCCCACCATTTTTCCAGAATGCTATTAAAACATTGAATTAGAGTTTTACAGGCCTCTACTTCGGATTTACCCCTTAAGCACATCATCTTATATTCAACAAACATTAAATCAATTACTTCTATAATTTGGTTTACTGCCAGATTGTCTACATTCCATTCTCTATGGGCATCTGGATGGAATGTGTATGATTTTGGAGCTTTCCCTTTAATATCAGGAGCAGGATATCTTGTATATTGACTTTCCAATGGTTCATATATTGGAAATAAACTAGTCTCTGGTCCTGAGGGAGACTCTTCATCTTTTTATTTGAGTAAATAAGATATTTTCAATCTTTCAGAAATTTCTTCTTCTTTATTGTCCTTGGCTTCTTCTCTAGGGAGAAGATGTGGAATTCTGTCAACTAGCTTGACAGGATGTTGAATTTGAATATTCATTTTAAAAATTAATGAAGCTGGGACTGGCTTTTCAGCAGTCTTTATTTGAGCTCTATCTAATTGTCCAGAGAACTTTTCTATTGATCCTTGGGTTGAATGAAACTCTCTTTCAACCTTGGCTTCTAAAGCATCAACCTTTTCCAAGGATTATCTGGAATAAATTCTTATAGATGAAGTTACAAACTGAATACTTTTCAAACAGTTATTTACATCAGAAACTGAAACTGTAAGACTATCAAAATAATCGTTCACTTTGGCAGCTTTAGCAACATTCATATCTAGGCATTTTATAGTAGTGTTAGTCCAATTCAATTGCTCACTAGCCTTTTGAATTCTTCCATAAATGCCTAGGGCACTTTCATCTTTGATTAATAAAGGAATAGCTTTGGATGAACTTTGTGCTTCTCCTAAAATTATTCCTTTAAAGGGAGGAAAGGTTGTGCTAGTCTCAACCTTATTGCCATCCATAGCAGTCCATGAATGTTTTGTGGTAGAAGGAGTGGCTGCATTTGTCATCAAGACAACTTCTGCTTCAGATATCTTTTTCCATGATTAAAAATAAATGCATTCATCATTGTAGTCTACATACTCCTTCCATTTGGAAGCTAGCCTTATTTTTTCTCTTCTGCTGGTGCTTTTGTCAAAACCTTCAGCCTCAGGGTCTATATTAGATCCCAATTCAACATAGCTTTCATCCTATCTATCTTATGTTTGGGACACCCATCCATGAATGAGAAAAACTTATGCATCTCTGGGATAGATGGATTTTTTCAATCAACAGGAACTTCTTTAAATCTGCTACTTGGAATCAAATTATTCAACTATTCCAAGTATCCAAGACCATATTTGGGCACACCAGGAGGTCTCATCTTGATAAATATCTTTGTCAGCCTAGGGTCTTCAGTTTCAAGTAAAGCCAAGCTATGCATAATCATCACATGGTCAGACTCATGTGGGAATGTGATGTCTGAACATTTTGGATTTGGACAAGGGTTGACTGATGTAGTAGGTGGAGCCTCTCCTGTCCTAGGATGATGGTTATAATGGATGACCATTTCAGCAAGTTGTCTTAGATTGACAACAGTTTTACAACTTGGGAAAATAACTTCAATAGAGTTAAAATTGACTAATTGTGCAAACTAAAACAAATCAACATGGTGGAAATTTGCAGTGACCCGTGAAGAACTGGCAGTATCAACAAATTTATGATTTCTGTACTGAGGAGAACTTTTGCAGAGAGTATCTATCCTTCTTCAATCAATGGTGGATCTTCTTGGGAAGGATATGACAACAGACGATTTTTCTTCTCTTACATTGGCTGATGTGATCTTCTGCATACCAGGGGGTTTAGGATTATTTACTATACAGTGTTCAGGAAAGCTCAGATCTTCCCATTTAATAACCTGGTGTTCTATCTTCTGATTTTTAGAATCGAACAACCACACCGGCTTTAGAGTCTTGACTGGGAGCATGAAGGACAGTAGGATATAAATTATTAGTGTGCCTGAAACATCCTCTAGTTTGAATAAAAATATTACTTCTATTCTTTCTCATATCGAATCCATAGGCCCAGATTTGTAATTGCATAATTTCCTTTATGTGCTCATCAAAGACATACACATAAAATTTTGGGTAGAAGTCAAAATATACTAGACCATTTGATAAAGGATCTACTATCCCTCCTATCAATGAATTTGTATACTTATTATGTGTTAACTCTCTAACTGTGGCTAATAAAAATGTATTCAATCCTCTATGTGTCAGAGCACTTATCCCAACCCGAATACAACCCAAATGGATGTATTTGGTTTTCATCCTCTTAGCTTTGGCCTGAAGGGTTTTTGGATCTAAAAGGGGAATATATTGGATAATCTCATAATTTTCTTGGATTTGACTAACAGTCTCTTTTATTGAGACTCTGGTAGTAGCGATCAAATGGAAAGGCTTTAAGTCAGAATATACATCGGATGCATTTATTACAAGTAACTGCCATCGTGTTGATGGCTGACTTTCTACAAAATCTAATTCAACAGAATTTAAAACTCAACTAGATGAATTAGCAAACATATCTCTAAGAGGGTTTTGCTCAACTTTGTCTTTATCCTCTAACTCTCGGAATGAAACTGATCTTCTAGCTACATCCATTTTTCAATAAAGATATTAGATTTGAGTACAAACCTTCTTGAACCAGTGAAACAGTGCTGGCTCTGATACCAATTTCTCACACGGGCTTCCTGACTGAAGCTTGCAGTAACAACACAAGCTGACTTGGCCTTGTTGAGTCTCTTTTTTGTCTTCTTTCACATTCCTTTACACGAACCCATACATGAACCTACTTTGCATCGTCACGCTCTACGCAGCCTACACATGGCTTCCCTCACCTTCAATGACCTTTGGCATCCCTAGGAGTATTTGTGAACCTCTGGTGAACTTCTGTTGAACCTCAAGTGAAATTAAAAGAGACAGATACTACCTCAACAACAATATTATAAACACAGAGTTTACAGTACTCAAATATGATGCGGAAAATTCTCACTCTTTATTGATATAGCAGAAGATATTATAGATCTTATCTTATAGACTCATATTTTCATTCCTGAGATTGAATCAATTGGAATTTACCAGAATACGCTTCTCAATAAATGAGATAGCTTACTGGAGTCTACCTGGACAGATTCAGACTCAGTCTATGTAACATAAACACACAAACGAATTTACAAACTCAAGTCCTATAAGATCCGACCACTTTATGTTCTGATCAATGACGAGCACACTAACCCACAGGCTTTTCAGATCATACTCTAGACTTGGAACTATTCTCCGTGATGCAAGAAAATCGAGTTTAGAACTCGTAGATGCAGAGCAGGATGAAAACATTCAATGTTTCTTTCATTAAACCAATTACAAAGACTTTGGTTAAATGAATCATAATAGACTAGATCTATTGCAGTTTTATTGAATCCATAGTCATTCCACCAGGCTTTTAACCGGTCACATTGGCGGCTCATCTTCATTATCCAAGTGGGTCCAAATTTGATTTTGGTGTAATGGGTCTCTCCTTTGCCATCGACATTTAAAATTTCCCACCATAACTTTTTATATCCTGCAAAGTCATAAAAAGTGTCAGGAAATATTAATGAGGTATTATTATCTGGCCATATAGCACATCCGGTTGTCCAAGCAGGGTCTCTTATTCTATTGATACAATATTATCGGTGATATACTCGGCTTCTGCTACTTCCTTATGTCCATATCATACTTATATCATGAAATTCATTTGAAATACTTTCTTCAGCAATATGGGCATCCATCATGCTTCTCAAATAGACCATATCGTGTATCCACTTACTTCCTTTGGGATACCCATGTCTTTCTGGTACTAAGTGCTGAATATCCGTATGTGGCTGCAGGTTTGCATCCAATACTTTGGTATTCCGCAACTGCCAAGTTGGCTTCCAGGTGTCTCTATATTCAGAACAACTTTTATAGTTTGATATGGATTTTATCACTTCTTGTTGCTGATTAGGATCCCATTCAGTAACAATTATCATGACTTGAGCATATTGGGTATTTTCTTGAATGTATTCTCTACTTAGAAAGTCTGGGAGACTATTTTCTTCACCTTTGATATGTTCTACATCAAAGTCAAAATTAGAAAATAGAGCTTGCCATCTAGCAAACTTAGCTTCTCCCACTTTTCTGATATCTTTCGTCAAGACTTTCTTCATTGAAGATGCATCAATCCTCAAAGTGAAATGTTTATTAACTAAGTGGATTTCAAATTTATCCACTGAGTTCCATGGACCGTCGAATTCTTTTTCAATAGTGGAGTAATTTTTCTCTGCTGGGCTCCACTTACCTGATGAAAACTGAACCACTTGTTCTATGCCATCTTTCTTCTTTTTGAGGACACCTCCCCAACCTTCATTGCTAGCATCACTCTAAAAAAAAATTTCAGCATCATCATCTGCAACATAAAGGATAGGAAGAGGTTCTACCTTTGATTTGATATTTCTAACTACATTTGTATGTGCTTCAGTCCATGGCTTAGGATTTTTCCTGAGCCTTTGTTTTGGGATGGCCCTGTCTGTGGCACAGTCTTGGTAAAAGTTACTTACATAATTTAGGCACCCAAGAAATATTTGCAGTTGAGTTTTATCCAGAATGATATCAGGAAATCTGTCTGCAAATTCTAAAGCATGCTTCTGCAAAGAAATCTGTCCTTCTTTGATAGTGTGGCCTAAGAATTTGATAGAAGTATGAAACATTTCTATATTCTTTTTGACGAGAACCAGGCCATTATTTTTCGGAACTCTCGGAGAAATATTTACATGTTTGAAATGATCATGTAAATTCTTTGAAAAGATAAAAATATCATCTATATACACACTTAACCATTTGAAATATGGTTTGAAAATAGAACCCATCACCTTTTGAAATTTTGATGGCACGTGATTTAAACCAAAAGGCATCACATTCCACTCATAGTGACCTGCAGGTATGCTGAATGTTGTTTTAAACTTGTCCTCTTCTTTGATAGCCACTTGCCAGAAACCAGACTTCATGTCGAACTTTGAAAATATCTTAGCTCCTGCAATTTTGGCCAAGAGCTCACTCTTGTGTGGAATTGGATATGTGATATAAAAAAAAATAGTATTCAAGGGCTTGTAATTTATAACAAGTCTAGGAATTCCTCTGATCTGTTCTGATCTCTTATTTACATAGAAGCCATAACAATTGCAAGGACTGTCTGACTCCCTTATCAGTTTTCTTTTCAGAAAATCATCAATTTCTTTGCTGCATAGTTCTCTATATTCTCTGCTCATTGGGATTGCCTTACTCTTGCATGGTCTTCCTTCATAATCAGTTTTATAAGGCAATTCTACAAAGTGTTGTTTCCTGTGCCAAAAGGCATTTCGTTCTTCTGCACAACATTCTGTTTCAATTCTCTGTTTTAGTGCAGAGATCTATCTTTGAATATCAGGAGATTCTAATTGTTCTTCAATTCTCAATGTCTTCTTTAGATCTTTGAGATATTCAAGTTTGTTTTGGGCCAAGTATAATTGTTGTATGGCCTAGACCATGGTGGATAGTTTGGGAGTAGAAATATAAGGAAGCTTAATCTTCTTTGATTTCCCATCTGTACTTGGCACAGTAATAAAGTAACCAGCCTTATTATTTTTCAGTCTGGCTGATCCACGAGGTTCTACTGCTGCTAGAAAAACATTGCCTAAAATGCAATCAATAGGAATATCTGAAATTGCAAATTTAAGCTTTATGCAATGTTTATCAAAACAAATACTCCCTTTTGGAACCTAATACTGTAATTCTTTGTTTCCCAATACAAAAAAAATTCTTCGAGCTTTGATCCAGTATTTGGATGGGATTATTTTCTCATTCAGGACATTTATATCAACTCCTGAATCTATTAATGTTTTTAGAGAAAATATTTGTCCTTAAATACAAATATTCAATAAAACATGATGATGTTGATACTAAATTGTTAGCAATCTCATTTCTCTAAAACCAGTATCTTTATCTTTCTTTTCTTCAAAAATTTGCACATTTGTATTCTTAGGTTCAAAATAACCGTCTTTTTCTTGTTCATGAAATTTTTTTTTTTCTAATGAAGAAACATTTTCTTTTAAAATAGAAATTTCAGATTTTAAAGTGTGAATCTCTCTACTTACCTCCCCCAAACTGAGTTTTCTCTTTAAAATCTGAAATTTCTACTTTAAAATAAAAATTTTCTTCATTAGAAAAAGGCAAATTTCATGAAGAAGAAGAAGACAATTATTTTGAACCTAAGAATACAAATGTGCAAATTTTTTAAGGAAAGAAAGATAAATATATTGGTTTTAGAGAAATGAGATTGCTAACAATCCAGTATCAGCATCATCATGTTTTATTGAATATTTCTATTTAAGGGAAAATGTTTTCTCTGAAAACATTAATATATTCAGGAGCTGATATAAATGTCCTGAATGAGAAAATAATCCCATCCAAATACTGGATCAAAGCTTGAAGAAAATTTGTTGTATTGGGAAACAAAGAATTACAGTGTGAGGTTCCGAAAGGGATTATTTGTTTTGATAAACATTGCATAAAGCTTAAATTTGCAATTTTAGATATTCCTATGGATTGCATTTTAGGAAATATTTTTCTAGCAGCAGTAGAACCTCATGGATCAGCCAGACTGAAAGATAATAAGGCTAGTTAATTTATTAATGTGCCAAGTACTGATGGGAAATCAAAGAAGATTAATATTCCTTATATTTCTACTCCCAAACTATCCACCATGGTCTAGGCCATACAACAATTAGACTTGGCCCAAAATAAACTTGAAGATCTCAAAGATCTAAAGGAGACATTGAGAATTGAAGAACAATTAGAATCTCTTGATGTTCAAAGACAGATCTTTGCACTAAAACAGAGAATTGAAACAAAATGTTGTGTAGAAGAACCAAATTCCTTTTGGCACAAGAAACAACACTACGTAGAATTGCCTTATAAATATGATTATGAAGGAAGACCATGCAAGAGTAAGGCAATCCCAATGAGCAGAGAATACAGAGAATTATGCGGTAAAGAAATTGATGATTTGCTGAAAAAAAAACTGATAAGGGATTCAGACAGTCCTTGCAACTGTTATGGCTTCTATGTAAATAAGAGATTAGAACAGATCAGAGGAATTCCTAGACTTGTTATAAATTACAAGCCCTTGAATATTGTTTTTGTTGATAACACATATCCAATTCCACACAAGAGTGAGCTCTTGGCCAAAATTGTAGGAGCTAAGATATTTTCAAAATTCGACATGAAGTCTGGTTTCTGGCAAGTGGCTATCAAAGAAGAGGACAAGTTTAAAACAACATTCAACGTCTCTGTAGGTCACTATGAGTGGAATGTGATGCCTTTGGTTTAAAGCACGTGCCATCAAAATTCCAAAAGGTGATGGATTCTATTTTCAAACCATATTTCAAATGGTTAACACTATTTATGACTTTGTAGGATATAAAAAGTTATGGTGGGACATTTTAAATTTCGATGGCAAAGGAGAGACCCATTACACCAAAATCAAATTTGGACCCACTTGGATAATGCAGATGAACCGCCAGTGTGACTGGTTAAAAACCTGGTGGAATGACTATGGAGTCAATAAAAATGCAATAGATCCAGTCTATTATGAATCATTTAACCAAAATATTTGTAATTGGTGTAATTAAAGAAACATTAAATGTTTTCATCCTGCACATAAAAATGTAGAAGAATTCATAATGGAAGGAGATGGTGATCTACTCTATAGGTACATGTCACGCCATTATGAATGGTTAGTCATGACCAAAATTAAGCACCAAATCATACTTGGAAAACCTATGATTGTAAGGTGTATTTATACCAAAGCCTGGGATGAAAATGTCTACAAAAGTCTCAAGTTTATTGGTATTTCTATCCTCGAAGAAACAAATCATGAAATAAGAATCACTTAGTGGTTTTCGTGGATTCCATGAAAAGTCTCCACAATGTAATAATGATGTCTAGTCACAGAATGACAGTGATCGGTTTTCCCATGGGCTTTCCGGTAAAAAGCTTCCACAGTGTAAATATTCCATTACATAGTTTTTGTGGGCCTTCTGTACTTAAAGGCATCCACTTTGTTTTGTCACTCACAAGCACATGTCAGGATTTTGGAATCTCTATGCGGATGTCACCTCGGCGTGAGCCAAAAACAATTACTCCAAATCCATGTCATTAGCTCGTACTGACCAACATGATTGTTTTTCCCCCCTCTCAACCTATATAAGGAGGGTTAGGCTAATTCATTTGGCATCAGACATTAGAGATTCTTAGAGTTTGATTCTTGTGCTTTGAGTTGGAGTCTGAGTTCTTCCTGCTCTGCATCTGCGAGTTCTAAACTCGATCTGCTTGCATCAGGGAGATCAGTTCAAAGTCTAGAGTCTGATCTAAGAATCCTACAGGTCAGTGTGATCAACATTGATCAGAACCTAAAGTGGCTGGATCTTATAGGACTTGTGTTTTTAAATTCATCTGGGTGTTTATGTTACATAGATTGAGTCTGAATCTGGCCAGGTAGCCTCCAGTAAGCTATCTCATTTATTGAGAAGCGCATTCTGGTAAATGCCAATTCAGTCGATCTCAGGAATGAACATATGAGTCTATAAGATCAAATATGTAATATCTTCTGCTATATCAATAAAGAGTGAGAATTTTCCACATCATATTTGAGTACTGTAAACTCTGTGCTTATAATATTGTTGTTGAGGTAGTATCTGTCTCTTTTAATTTCACTTGAGGTTCACCAGAAGTTCACCAGAGGTTCGCGAAAACTCCTAGGGACGCCAAAGGCCGTTGAATCCGAGGGAAGTTGTGTGTAGGCCGCGTAGAGCATGATGATGAGAAGTAGGTTCGTGTATTGGTTCATGTATGGGTTCATGTAAAGGAATGTGAAAGAAGACATAAAAGAGACTCAACAAGGCCAAGTCAGCTTGTGTTGTTGCTGCAATCTTCAGTCAGGAAGCCCTTGTGAGAAATTGTTATCAGAGCCAATACTGTTTCACTGGTTCAAGAAGGTTAGTACTGAAATATAATCTCTTTATTGAAAAATGGATCCAGCTAGAAGCTTAGTTTCATTCCAAGAGTTAGAGGATAAAGACCAAGCTAAGAAAAACCCTCTAAGAGATATTTTTTCTAATTCATCTAGTCGAGTTTTAAATTCTGCTGAATTAGAGTTTGTAGAATGTCAGCCATCAGCACGATGGCAGTTACCTGTAATAAATGCATCTGATGAATATTTTGACTTAAAGCCTTTCCATCTGATTGTTGCTACCAAAGTCTCAATAAAAGAGACTGTTAGTCAAATCCAAGAAAATTAATAGAGTATCCAATATATTCCCCTTTTAGATCCAAAAACCCTTCAGGCCGAAGCGAAGAGGTTGAAAACCAAATACATCCATTTGGGTTGTATTCGGGTTGGGATAAGTTCTCTGACACATAGAGGATTGAATTACTTTGTATTAGCCACAGTCATTGATAGGAGGGATAGTAGTTCCTTTATCAAATGGTCCAGTATATTTTGACCACTACCCAAAATTTTCTGTGTATGTCTTTGATGAGCACATAAAGGAAATTTTGCAATTACAAATCCAGACCTCTGGATTCGATATGAGAAATAATAGAAGTAATATTTCTATTCAAACTAGAGGATATTTCAGGCACACTAATACTTTATATCTGCTATCCTTCATTCTCCTAGTCAATACTCTAAATCCAGTGTCATTGTTCTAACAGATTCTAAAAATCAGAAGATAGAACACCAGGTTATTAAATGGGAAGATCTGAGTTTTCCTGAACACTGGGTAGTAAATAATCCTAAACCCCCTGGTATGCAAAAGATCACATCAGCCAATGTAAGAGAAGAAAAATCGTCTGTTGTTATATCCTTCCCAAGAAGATCCACCATTGATCGAAGAAGGATAGATACTCTCTGCAAAATTTCTCCTCTGTACAGAAATCCTGAAGTTTTTGATACAACCAGTTCTTCACAGGTCACTGTAAATTGCCACCATGTTGATTTGTTTGAGTTTCCACAATTAGTCAATTTTAACTCTATTGAAGTTATTTTCCCAAGTTGTAAATCTGTTGTCAATCTAAGCCAACTTTCTGAAATGGTCATCCATTATAACCATCATCCTAGGAAAAGAGAAGCTCCACCTACTACATTAGTCAATCCTTGTCCAAATTGAAAATGTTCAGACATCCCATTCCCACATGATTCTAACCATGTGATGATGATGCATAGCTTGCCTTTACTTGAAAATGAAGACCCTAGGCTGACAGAGATATTTACAAAGATGAGACCTCCTGGTATGCCGAAATATCGTCTTGGATACTTGGAACAGTTGAATAATTTGATTCCAAGTAGCAGATTTAAAGAATTTCCTGCTGATTGCAAAAATCCATCTATCCCAAAGATGCATAATTTTTTCTCAGTCATGGATGGGTGTCCCAAAGATAAGATAGATACCTATTGGATGAAAGCTATGTTGAATTGGGATCTTGATACACACCCTGAGGCTGAAGCTTTTGATAAACGCACCAGCAGAGAAGAAAAAATAAGTCTAGCTTCCAAATGGAAGGAGTCTATAGACTACAATGATTAATGGATTTATTTTTACTCATGGAAAAATATATCTAAAGCAGAAGCTGTCTTGATGACAGATGCAGCCAATCCTTCTACCACACAACATTCATGGACTACTATGGATGGTAGTAAGGTTGAGACCAGCACAACCTTTCCTCCCTTTAAAGGAATAATGTTAGGAGAAGCACAAAGTTCAGCCAAAGCTATTCTTTTAGTAATCAAAGATGAAAGTGCCCTAGGCATTGATGGGAGAATTCAAAAGGCTAGTGAGCAATTGAATTGGACTAACATTGTTATAAAAGGCCTATATATGAATGTTGCTAAAGCTGCCAAAGTGAAAGATTATTTTGATATTCTTAGAGTTTCAGTTTCTGATGTAAATAACTATTTGAATTTTATTCAGTTTGTAACTTCATCTATGAGAAGTTATTCCAGAGAATCCTTGGAAAAAGGTTGAGGTTTTAGAAGCCAAGGTTGAAATAGAATTTCATTCAACCCAAGGATCAATAGAAAATCTCTTTGTACAGTTAGATAGAGCTCAAATAAAGACTGCTGAAAAGCCAGTCCCAGCTTCATTCCTTTATAAAAGGAATATTCAAATTCAACATCCCGTCAAGCCACTTGACATATTTCCACATCTTCTCCCAAAAGAAGAAGCCAAGGATAGTAAAGAAGAAGAAATTTCTGAAATATTGAAAATATCTTCTTTACTCAAAGAAAAAGAAGAAGAGTCTCCCTCAGGACCAGAGACTAGTTTATTTCCAATATATGAACTATTGGAAAATCAATATACAAGATATCCTGCTCCTGATATTAAAGGGAAAGTTCCAGAAGCATACACATTCCATCCAGATTCCCATAGATAATGGAATGTAGACAATCTGGCAGTAAACCAGATTAGATAAGTAATTGATTTAATCTTCATTGAATATAAGATGATGTGCTTAAGGGGTAAATCCAAAGTAGAGGCCTGCAGAACTCTAATTCAATGTTTTACTGGCATTTTGGAAAAATGGTAGGAGATTGAATCATCCCCAGCACTCATAAAGAAAATGGAAAGTGAAGTATTAAAAGATGAACAAGGTGATATTGTTTTTAATCCTAATGGCACTCCTCAGAGTAGCATGATGGGTGCTTTGACTTCCATGATTTTGGAACACTGGTGTGGTTCAGAAATAGAGATAGCTAATAAAAATGAAATTATTCTTATGAATATTAAATGTCATAAGCTATCTCAGTATGAAGACTTTCATAGAGACTGGAAGCAAAGGATATTTTTGGTAAAAGACCCTCAAAACTTTCTCTGGAAACAAGTGTATCCTGATGTTGTTCCATCTAAATTTGTTGATTTTCTTAAACAACATGATACATTACAGTTGTCATTTGAGTCATACACATGGGGAGAAATATATACAATCATCACCAAGACAATGGTTGGATTATGTACCAATATGAAGATAAATAATTATCTGCAGAAAATGTCTAGATTGCTTGACCAAAAATCTATTTTTCACAAATATGGTCTTTCTTTAGATGACCCAATTGTCAAAAGAAGAAAGGCAAAGAAGCAGGCAAAGAAAGAACAAAAGCAGAACAAGAAATATCCAGCCAAATACAGTAGAAGTAGAAAGGGTCCACAAGGAAAGAAGGGATATTACAAATATGTCCCAAAGACCCATTATTATCAGCCAGTCGATATCCACCTGCATTCTCATAAGCAAGATAAATGGGATAAATTGACTTGTTGGTTATGTGGAAAACCAAGTTAGACATCTTCAAAGTGCCAAGAAGCACTTGAATCAAGAAAGAACAGAGGAAGGAAATCTCAAGCTGCAGCCAAATGCAAGCAAGTTTTTAAACTAGAATCACAGACACATTGCTTGCGACGTGGTTCTAAAAATCATCGAGTTGAAAAATTCCCAAATATAACATTCAGAGATCACCTCCAGCAGTTTCAAGAAGAAGACTTCTCTGATTCTAAAAGTTCATATTCCTCTTCAGAGTCTTAAGAAGAATATCATGTTGAAGCCACATGTTTCTGTTCAGATTCTGACAATTGTTCTTGTCAATATGAACCAAGTACTTCAGACAGTGACTCTTCTGATCCCGAAGTATCGAAGTTTTCCTAGCAGTTCAAAGAAAATGTTCTTATGGTCCAAACTGCTGAAGATGCAGAATTAAAAATTCTATCACAAATTCGAGCACTTGATGAAGGAGATATGAAAGTACCAAGAAGACTTCTTCTTCACAGCTAAATTTCATTAATGCTTCTTTTGAAAGAAATAATAAGCCTTCCAGCAGAGTCAACTGCAGAGCAAAGTGAGACAACTCACTTTGGGGGAGTTAAGTAGAGAGATTCACACTTTAAAATCAGAAATTTCTTCTTAAAAAGAAAAAGTTTCTTCATTAGAAAAAGGAAAATTTCATGAAGAAGAAGAAGACAGTTATTTTGAACCTAAGAATAAAAATGTGAAAATTTTTGAAGGAAAGAAAGATAAAGATACTGGTTTTAGAGAAATGATATTGTTAACAATCCAGTATCAACATCATCATGTTTTATTGAATATTTGTATTGAAGGACAAATGTTTTCTCTGAAAACATTAATAGATTCAGGAGCTAATATAAATGTCCTGAATGAGAAAATAATCCCATCCAAATATTGGATCAAAGCTCGAAGAAATTTTTTTGGATTGGGAAACAAAGAATTACAGTATGAGGTTCCGGAAGGGAGTATTTGTTTTGATAAACATTGCATAAAGATTAAATTTGCAATTTCAAATATTCCTATTGATTGCATTTTAGGCAATGTTTTTCTAGCAGCAGTAGAACCTCATGGATCAGCCAGATTGAAAGATAATAAGGCTGGTTACTTTATTACTGTGCCAAGTACAGATGGGAAATCAAAGAAGATTAAGATTCCTTATATTTCTACTTCCAGACTATCCACCATCATCCAGGCCATACAACAATTAGACTTGGCCCAAAATAAACTTGAAGATCTCAAAGATCTAAAGGAAACATTGGGAATTGAAGAAAAAATAGAATCTCCTGATGTTCAAAGACAGACCTCTTCTCTAAAACTGAGAATTGAAACAGAATGTTGTGCAGAAGAGCCAAATGCCTTTTGGCACATGAAACAACACTCTGTAGAATTTCCTTATAAATCTGATTATGAAGGAAGACCATGCAAGAGTAAGGCAATCCCAATGACCAGAGAATATAGAGAATTATGCAGCAAATAAATTGATGATTTGATGAAAAGAAAACTGATAAGGGAGTCAGACATTCCTTGCAACTCTTATGGCTTCTATGTAAATAAGAGATCAGAACAGATCAAAGGAATTCCTAGACTTGTTATAAATTACAAGCCCTTGAATACTGTTCTTGTTGATAACATGTATCAAATTCCACACAAGAGTGAGCTCTGGGCCAGAATTGTAGGAGTTAAGATATTTTCAAAGTTCGACATGAAGTTTGGTTTCTGGCAAGTGGCTATCAAAGAAGAGGACAAGTTTGAAACAAAATTCAGCGTCCCTGCAGGTCACTATGAGTGGAATGTGATGCCTTTTGGTTTAAAGCACGCGCAATCAAAATTCCAAAAGGTTATGGATTCTATTTTCAAACCATATTTCAAATGGTTAATTGTGTATATAGATGATATTTTGATCTTTTCAAATAATTTACATGACCATTTCAAACATATAAATATTTTTCTGAGAGTTGTGAAAAATAATGGCCTAGTTCTCAGTAAAAAGAAGATAGAAATTTTTTAGACTTCTATCGAATTCTTAGGCCACACTATCAAAGAAGGATAGATTTCTTTGCAAAATCATGCTTTAGATTTTGCAGACAGATTTCCTGATATCATTCTAGATAAAACTCAACTGCAAATATTTCTTGGGTGCCTAAATTATGTAAGCAAATTTTACCAAGACTGTGCCATAGACAGGGCCATCCTAACTCAAAAGCTCAGGAAAAATCCTAAGCCATGGACTGAAGCAAATACAAATTTAGTCAGAAATATCAAATCAAAGGTAAAACATCTTCCTATACTTTATGTTGCAGATGATGATGCTGACAAAATTGTTGAGAGTGATGCTAGCAATGAAGGTTGGGGAGGTGTCCTCAAACAGAAGAAAGATGGCATAGAACAAGTGGTTCAGTTTGCATCAAGTAAGTGGAGCCCAGTAGAGAAAAATTACTCCACTATTGAAAGAGAAGTCAAAGCTACATGGAACTCAGTGGATAAATTTAAAATCCACTTAGTTAATAAACATTTCACTTTGCGGACTGATGCATCTACAATGAAGAAAGTCTTGACCAAAGATATCAGAAAAGCTGGAGAAGCTAAATTTTCTAGATGGAAAGCTCTATTTGCTAATTTTGACTTTGATGTAGAACATATAAAAGGTGAAGAAAATAGTCTCCTGGAATTTCTAAGTAGAGAGTACATTCGAGACAATACCCAAGATTCTCAAGTCATGATAATTGTTACTGAATGGGATCCTAATCAGTAGCAAGAAGTGCTAAAATCCATATCGAACAATAAAATTTGGTCTGAATATAGAGACACCTGGAAGCCAACTTGGAAGTTGCAGAATACCAATGTATTGGATGAAAACATGCAGCCACATATGGATATTGAGCACAATGGTGAAGTTTATATAATTTGAGTAGACATCCATTAAAAAATTTGTTCAGAGGTGATGTGACAGGAGATATGTGCAGTGGCAACTCCCAGATAACACAAAAACCAAAATAATCTAGCATAGTGTCATGGGTCCGAATATCGAGCTCTAAAAGAACATGGACAAAGAGGATCTCCTAGATTCCACTGTTATCAATGTAGGAGGATATCGGAAACTTTCGAAGCGGGATCCCATGCATAATTCTTCCTGAAAGCGAATTATGAGACAAGTTCAGTTGAGATTTAGAAACTCATTGGGGATTTCTCATTCAAGCGATTTTCATTCAGCTTTAGAGCCTTTAACTGTGCCAAACCCCCCAGCATACTGGGTATGGGACCAGACAGTGTATTGTAGCCGAGATCTAGGGCCTTCAATTGTTTCATCGTGCCGATTGAAGACAGGATGTTTCCTTTGAGAGAATTGTGCGAGAGATGCAATAGTTCCATGTTATTCTGATCGCCTGCATTAGGAGGTATTGAACCAGTGAATTTTTTGTGGGACAAGTCTAAGATTCCTAAATTACCATCTGGAAAGGGGCTGTTGGTGGAAAAAAGAGACGTTATAGGCCCAGTGAGGTGGTTTGAATGGAGGTCCAGAGTGGTGAGGTCTTATAGGTTGTGAATATCCCCTGGAATCACAGATGTTAATGGGTTTCTTGAAAATTTGAGAGTGTCTAATTGCGTCATGTTGCCCAGCCATGGCGGTATGGTGCCACCAAGGCTATTGCTGGAAATTTCAGGCAAAGAAAGAGGCCCCGACATTTTGGACAATGACTCAAGAATTCTTCTCTCTATGTCGCAACCAGCGAGGGAGGGCTGATACAATCCAAGCAGCTGCAATAGTACTATGGGAATACTCACAAAATCAAAATTATTAAATGAAATATCTAATATTTGCAGATCATAAATCTCTGATATTTCCCACGGAAGGGTCCCTGAAATATTTTTATGAGAAAGATAAATAAACAGAAGACTATAAATATTTCCTATAGACTTGGGAGTCGAACCTGATAATATATTATGGTTGAGGTAGATCTCCAGATCTGAAATCTCTGATATTTCCCACAGAAGGGTCCCTGAAATATTGTTATGAGAAAGATAAATAAACAGAAGACTAGAAATATTTCCTATAGACTTGGGAATCAAACCTGATAATACATTATGGTTGAGGTAGATCTCTAGATCAAAAATCTCTGATATTTCCCACGGAAGGGTCCCTAAAAGATTGTTATGAGAAAGATAAATAAACAGAAGAATAGAAATATTTCCTATAGACTTGGGAATCGAACCTAATAATATATTATGGTTGAGGTAGATCTCCTTGAGGTTCGACAGCTTACCCTGTGAAGCAGGAGTGGGGTCGCTATCACATTACTGGACACTGAAAGTCTCTACAAATTGATCAGACCTCCGAAAGAATTTGGAAAAATCCCGCTCAATTTATTTTCCTGAAGACAAAGAAATCCTAGAGTCGTGATCTCCCCTATGGAATAGGGGATGTTGCCACTGAGATTGTTGTTATTGAGATACAGGATTGACATATTCGATAACATATCGATAGAATATGGTATGGTTCCTATAATTCGATTATTAGAAATATCTAACTACTGTAAAGAATGCAATTCTCCCACAGACCGAGGAATGGGGCCTCCGAGAAGGTTCCCATGGAGATCATGAATGGTGAGGACGTGGAAAAATCAAGGAAGGGTAAGACGAATTGACTTTAACTCACTCAATACTCTGTTGCTATTTGTAAAGATATAATTAATTAGAAGGGTGATGAGGAAGTTATCTGATTGGGTGAGGTGAATAGTGTTTTCTCACCCAATCTCATAAAGAGATAGTTTTTTATGTGATGAATTTTGGATGGATAATGATAATGGTTCACTAAGGGGAGTGTCCTATATAATGGAAGAAACAATACATACTTAGATATATAAGAATGGAAAAAAAATACAAATTGAAGCACCTAAATGATGAGTGGGATAAAAAAAAAACAAAAAAGGTGAAATTGAGTCTAATATTAGCTTATGTGAAGCAATGACATGTTGCAAAGGAAAGTGTTACATAGCAATTTGTCACCGTCCCTACAATTCCCCATCCCGCACATTAGAGGGCTTGTTCCGTGACCTATGAGCAGTGACATGATCTGAAAACACTTTCATGACATTCCCCTAGACATGGACTTTCATTCCCCTGAAGACATCTCCTTGTGAAAAACCCTAAAAAATATCCTTTTCATCCTTGGCACGACTAGCCAGTATTATACCCCCGGCCAATGGGGGAAATCTTCCAAAGAGGGCATGCCATTGGCGCTCTGTCTCAGAGTCACACTCACGCCAGGCTTAATAAAGGGTGTTTTTTAAAAATAAATGGTGGAATATTGACTCCAACCAACTCTTGAACTGGTCTCTAAATTGAGTTGGGACGTTTGGCTCTAGATTTCCATGTAGAGGAAGTATTTTTCCACCTCTCATGGAAGCTTCCTTGAGGATAGGTCCAATCCCATGATTGTAGGGATCCCAACTCCTCTTCCACCATCTATATAAGCTTACCATTTCTCCTTGCAAGCTGATCTCCAAGAGCCTTCATAGCCTAAAGAATGCTGCAAGAACTTTGATAGTCCTCATAGTGCCAAATCCATAGCAAGGAGATTGACGATCGAAGAGAGAGTCTTTTCCCTATTCCTGGCAAGCTTTACCGAGAGGTATTCCACTGACGACCCGCCAAAGAAAGGTTCAGCTTCAGAGCCTGGTTGCATTTTCCTTTGATGAATTAATGATAAGCGACTATTGGTTATGGTTCCACTCATATTGTTCATTATGATCTTGAGTTTTGTCTTCTCTTACTGATACATAATTACATATATTGGGTTTTACACTTGTGTTTGTCATGTTTCTTGCGTGTGTAGGTGTTCGATCGCAGCGAGTGAGAGGATTGTGATCTATTGAAGCAAGGAAACGGGAGCGCCATCTTCTCTACGAACAACAATGTTGGACTTGAGGTAGGCCTTCTTCGCAAGTTGGTTTATTGTAATTAGGAGCCTGCGCCTTAGCGTGATACGATTGTTGCTAGACCCGATCTGGGCTAGTAGGGATCGGCTTTGTCCGCAGAGGAGATTTACCTCTACAACAATTTGGCGACTCCGCTGGGGAGTTAGCTTGTTGTTTGATTTATAAACTACAAACGGAGCCTGAAGTTAGCTAGATAGCCTTCGAAATGCTCTTTCTCTGCATTAGCGAAAGTAGATGAATGTTGCTTCAGTCAATCTCTGGTTTAGTTTATGAACTGAACACTTGGAGTATTGTCTTGTCTTTTGGTCGATTCTTGACTTTT